>CABHPQ010118454.1:14119-32279 GCA_902168405.1 Peromyscus aztecus | reverse complement strand
TCTGTGATCCATTGCCTTCTGTGACATTAAAAAACAAATAAAATAGAACTTACCTTGATTGGTATTACTGGCTTGCCCTGAAAAGTATATTTAGCTGCAGAAATTACTAAATACAGTAAAAGACTCTTTACTACAAATGCTGTATGATGCACAGTCCTGAGCACCTCATGTATATAAGCTTATCGAAGGTTTTTTGTTTTTGTTTTTGTTTTTTGAGACAGAGTCTTTCTGTGTAGACCAGGCTGGCCTCTAACTCAGAGATCCACCTGCCTCTATCTCCTGAGTGCTGGGAGTAAAGGAGTGCACCACTGCCATGCTCATTTAATTCTTACTACAGCCCTGAAAGGTAGGTTTGATTAGTCCTGTTTTTATGGGTGGTGACCAGACAGTCATTGTGCTTAGTTAACCTGTCCAAAGCCACATAGTTAGGGAGAAGTAGATCCTGGATTAGGATATGGGTTCAGAGCCTATTAACATTTAGACTATTTATTTGTTTGTTTTTATGTATATGAGTGTTTCCGTGCATGTATGTCTATGCATCACATGTGTTCATGGTGCCTGTGGAGGCTAGAATCGGGTGTTGGATCCTCTGGAACTGGAGTAACAGATGGTTGTAAGCCAGCATGTGGGTGTTGGCAACCAAACTCGGGCTCTCTGCAAGAGCAACAAGTGCTTTTAACCACTGGGCCGTCTCTCTCATCCCTATTTAAAACTTGAAAATTAAAATTCGCTTACAAACTAGCGGGTTCCCTCGTGGGATTTTCATACATCCTTAGTTTTGGTTGCTCTCTTTCTTTATTTCCTTTCACCATCAGTATTCTCCCTTCTGCTTTCATAGCATGTGTATTTTATCAACCTCCCCACTTCTCTCTTGAAAGGCTCTTGTCCTTCTCTTGTGGGCCCCTTTCTGCTTTCCTGGCCTCTGTGCTCCCACATAAATACACATATATTAAATATTAGAAGCTGGAGCCTGCACATGAGAGAACGTGAGATGCTTGTCTTTCTGAGTCACGGTTACTGCCTTTCTTTTCTCTCTCCCTCCCTTCCTTCCTTCTTTTCTTTCTCCTTCCTCCCTCCCTCCCTCCCTCCCTCCCTCCCTCCCTTCCTTCCTTCCTTTGATAAGGTCTCTCTACATACATAGCCCTGGCTGTCCTGGAACTCACTACGTATACCAGGCTGGCCTTGAATTTACAGAGGTCCATCTACCTGCCTCTGCCTCCGGAATGCTGGGCTTCAAGGTGTACACCAGCACTCTTGGCTCTCAAACTTCTTAAATATATTCCAGTAGCACCCATTTTCTTGCAAATTTCATTGTTTATGGCTAATAAAATTCCATTGTGTATATGTAACACATTTTCATGGGTATGTAGGTTGACTCCATTTCCTAGCTGTGTTGACTAAAGCAGCAATCAACATGGATGTGCAAGTATCTTTATGGAAGGTTGCAGAGTCCTTTCTCTGGTATATGCCCAGTTTGGAATAGCTGACTCTTAACGGTAGTTCTGTTTGTAGTGTTCTGATAAACCTGCCCACTGATTTCCATAACTTCATCAGTTTACACTACCATCAGCTGAATAAAAGGTTCCCATTTCCCCTATCCTTGTTAACATTCTTTTTCTTTTTTTTGTTTTTGTCTTGTTTTTTCGAGACAGTGTTTATTTGTGTAGTTTTGGTGCCTGTTCTGGAGCTCACTCTGTAGACCAGGCTGGCCCAGAACTCACAGAGATCCACCTGCCTCTGCCTCCTGAGTGCTGGGATTAAAGGCATGCGCCACCACTGCTTGGCCACAAAGTAGTTTTAATCTACATTTGTTTTCTTCTTTATTTTTCCTTTTTATTTATTTTATTTTATTTTATTTTTTAGTTTTTGTGTGTTGTTGGCATTAATCCTCTGGCGTATGTGTAGATAGCAAAGATTTTCTCACGACATTCTGTAGGCTGCCTCTCCATTTTGCTTTTGCGGTACAGAAGCTTTTTAGTTTCATGAGCCGCCATTGCTCAAGCATTGACTGTATTTTCTGAGCAACTAGTGACCTGTTTAGAAAGGTCTGACCTCTGGCAAGGTTTTGAAGTTTTTTCCTGTAGGTGGGTTTTTTTTTGTCTTTTTTTGTTTGTTTGTTTTGAGACTGGGTTTTCTGTGTGGCCTTGGCTGTCCTGGAACTGGCTCTGTAGACCAGGTTGGCCTTAAACTCAGATCCGCCTGCCTCTGCTTTCTGAGTGCTGGGATTAAAGGCGTGCGCCACCACTGCCGAGCTTGTTTTGGGTTTTCTGTTGAGATTCTTCGTTCATCTGGAGTTGAGTTTTCTGCAGGATGAGAGGTAAGGATCTAGTTTCAATCTTCTGCACATAGGTACCCGGTTTTTCCAGTGCCGTTTGTTGAAGACTTGTTCTGCAGTGTTAAGATCTGAACTGATGGCTTTTCCTGTCACTGTCTTACACTCCAAGCCTTTCTTTTCTTTTCCTTTTTTTTCTGGTGATAGGAATTGAGCCCAAGGCCTTGTACATACTAGTCAAGCAGTCTGCCATTAAGCTATGCCACCCCACCTTTTAAAGCCTATGCTCTTTTTGACGTTTAGATTTATGTATTTTATGTATATGAGCATTTTGTCTGCATGTATGTATGTATATGTATGTATGTATGTATGTATGTATGTATGTGCCTGATGCCCATGGAGGTCAGAAGAGGGCATTGGATCCTCTAGAACTGAAGTTTAGATGGTTGTGACCCACCATGTGGGTGCTGGAAATCAAACCTGGGTCCTCTGGAAGAGCAACAAGTGCTTTTAACCACAGATAATCTCTCCAGCCCCAAAGCCCATGTTCTTAAATATGACAACTCCTGGCCTCTTATGGGTGTCAGTAGATGGAGAATGCTCTTGTTAACATCTGAACTGTGGGGCAACTTAAATATATCCCGTTAGATATTTGAAATTTTCCTCCCAAACTCAAATAATGCCATCCCGACAAAATCCGAGGTTGATGGCGAAGGTAACTTCATAGCAGATCAAAGGGTTATCATGCCAAGTTCATTCACATGTTCTGTGACACTTAAGAACAGTGATCAGCTAGGCATGGTGGCATAGGCTTCTAGTCTCACCCACTCAAGAGGTTAAGGCAGGAAAATCAAAAGTTCAAGGCCTACCTGAGCTACATGGTGAGTTCAAGGCCAGCGTAGGCAACTTAGTTAGACCCTGTCTCAAAATACAAAGTAAGAAGCAGGCTGGTGATACAGCTTAGTGGCAGGGTCGTGCCTAGCATGGAGACTAGGCTCAGTGTGCAGAGCTGTTAGAAAAGACAGAAAAGGGAAAGATGCTTATGGAGCAACAGCTAGATACCTTGTTTGTTTTCTGTTGCTGTGGTATCATCATGACCAAGAGCAGCTTGGGAAAGAAAAGGTTTATTTCAGCTTACAGCTTGTCCATCGCTGAGGCGATCCAGGGCAGGAACTCAAGGAAGGAACCTAGAGGCAGGAACTGAAGCAGGGGCCTGCCCATGACTTGTCAGCCTGCTTTCTTTTACAACCCAGTACCACCCACCCAGGGGTGGCACCACCCCAGTGGACTGGGCCCTCCCCCATCAATCATTCATCAAGAAAATGCCCCACAGGGTTGCCTGCAGACGAGTCTGATGGAGGCATTTTCTCAGTTGAGATTCCTCTTCTTACATGACCCTAGCTGTGTCAAGTTGATGGAAAAAAACTAATGAGCAGTTAGTAACCAGACAGAAGGAAAGTCCTGTAATGGAGGAAGAGGGGTTCCCTCTCAGACAGGCACTGGCAGATACAGGCCCTTCCGCTGTGTTCTGAGAGTCACATTTCTTAGCTCTAGACATTGTCTCAGAGTTGTCCTCGGAGTTGTTCGGATGATGCCTTTCTGGTGCTCTCTATCTGCATTGCCTCCCCCATTTCAGTTCCAAGATATCCTTCAATGCATTATGACAGCGATGACACTGAAGAGCTTTTGCCAGCTACTGGGCACGGTGCTTAGAGCTTTACAGACGTCATCTCTCTTTAATCTTTAGTGGAGTACGTACTTTTTTTTTATGTAGTGTGGGGCATTGGATTTAGGGCCCTGTACCAGCTAGGCAAGTGCTGTATCATTGATCTACAACCCCAGCAGTACACTTTATTTGTATTAATTATCTTTACTTAGCTCTTATAGCTACTATATGATGAGGTAGGTATCATTATGATTTTCTCTGTTTTACAGATAAAAGGAATGTCAGAGGCACGGCTGACCTGCTAGAAGCCATCTAGCTAGTAAGTGTTCGAGCCCGCAGACAGCCCCAGCCCATTCTGTCATTCTGTACTCCTTCCTGACAGCCCAAAGCTTTCACTTCTCCCTGCTGTCTGGCTCTACCCATTGCCTTCTTCCCTTTGGGGCCGCAGACAGCCTGGCTCTGTCAGTTCCCGCATCACAGACCCTTCCTTTGGCGTCTATAGCTCCGTGGGTGCTGCTTCCCCTTCCTTTTTATTCTTTTCCTTTTTTATCTTTCTGTCCCTCCGCCTCTTCCCCGCTTCTCCCCTCCTCTTCCTTTCTTTTATCCATTCCTTTCCTTCTTTGTCAGGATCTGATTATACAGCCCTGGCTATCTAGAACTCACTCACTCTCCAGCCCAAGCTGGCTTGCCCCTGCCTCCTGAGCGCTCTAGTTACAGGTGTGCCGCCACCTGGCCTTCCTGGTCCCTCTTCCTCAGCAGCATCTCTTCTTGCTCTCTTCTGTGTGACATCACTGTCCTTTGGTTCCTCTCTGGATTCAAAGTTCTTGTTGTACCCGATGATGTGTGCTTTAAAGAACTGCTCAGAGAGACCTTTACTTCTTTGTCGAAGACCTGTCTGACCTAAGAAGCCTTCCTTGGGCATGCCTCAGGAACCAAGTTTAGCATATGACTCACTAACATTTCTCCTGGGTCTTCATTTGATCTTCTCAATTAGATTGTAGCCTTGTAACCCTTTCAGTTCTGCTGTGCCATGTTGCCTTGTACATAGTAAGTGCTTGCTAACTATTGGTTGCTTGAGTGGCTGTTGGGTGGGAAGGTAGGATAGGGAAGGGATTGGCTGTAGAAATGTATCCCAGGGAATGTAATCTTTATTTTCTTCATCTCTTTATTTTGGGAGCTGGTTGGTTGGTTGGTTATGTATTTATATATTTTTTTAGTTATTTATATTTGTGGTACTAAAGATTGAACTAAGGGCCTCGCACATTCTAGGAAGGCATTCTACCACTGAGGTATGGCCCTAACCTTATTTTGAGACAAGATCTCATTATATAGACCCAGATGACCTGAAAATTGCTATGTAGATCAGGCTGGCTGCAAACTCACAGAGATCTGCCTGTCACTGTCTCCCAAGTGCTAGAATTCAAGGTGTACACCACCACCCCCAACCTTTTTTTTACCCCCCCCCTTTTTTGAGACAGAGTCTTATGTAGCCAAGGCTGGTCTCAAATGTAATTTACAGCTAATGATGATCTTGAACTTCTGTTATTCCTGCTTCTACTTTCTGAATGCTGAGAATTAAACCCAGGGCTTTGTGCACGCTAGGCTAGCACTGTGCCAACTGAGCTATATCCCCAGCTCCTTCTTATTATTTTTTAAATTTTGAGACAGGATCTCATTAAGTTAGCCAGGCTGACCTTGAACTCACTGCGTAGTCTGGATGGGCCTTGGACTTATGATCTTCCTGCCTTTGCCTCCTGAAGTGATGGGATTATAGGCCTATAGCATCGTGTCTGGCTTAAAACTCTGTCTTGCATGCCCTAAGTTGTGTTCAAGAGGTATATTTCACTGCATCTACTGTGCTAGTACTGTGCTTGGTGTTGGGGTTCCCTAAGTATTTGTAAATGAACAAAGGGCCTTATGAATTGTACCTCTACATCCACCTTCCAGTGGGTGAATTTCAGTGTGTGTCTTTGATTGGCAGGCATCAAGAGAAGAGTCCTGATGCACAACCCAAGATTATTCCTTTCCAGGGTGGGTTTCTTCTCCAAATCAGGACTTCTTCCTCGGTATACCACAAACCCACCAGATTTGTCACAGTCCTTTTTGGGCAGAGCACATAAGGGAGATTTCACCAGTGTGATAGTCAAGAAGCATCCAAGCCGACAAAAATATCAGAAGAAACAAAGGCACTTTAGATCACTAGAGGGCTCCTGGCAGGAGAGGTAAGACTGAAGCTGATGCCATTTGTTTTCAGCAAGTCAGAATCTATGGGGCCACCGACATTCTGTATTGCTAATCTATTGACTAATACAGCATTATGACAGTTCGTGAGGGTACTTGAAGGAGTGTGATCAGGGCAATCTTGAGGCCTTGTGAAGGATAGTAAGAGAACTACTTTGGGATTATAGGCAGTATTCTTGTCATAGAGTGCATCTTTGTCAGAAAGGAGATCTTAAATTAGGAACTTGCTTCTAAAGAAGGTCCATGGAGCTGAGCATGGTGGGACACACTTGAAAGTGCAGCCATCAGGAGGTGGAGGCAGGAAGAGCCAGAGTCACCCTCAGCTACATAGCAAGTTTGAGGCTAGCCTGGGATACATGAAAGCCTGTCTCCAAAACCAAAGTAAAAATGAAAATAAATTCAAACAATTTAAAAACTAAGCAAATACTATTCAGGGCATGGTGGTTCATGTATTTTATCTCAGTGCTTGGGAGGCAGAAGCAGTGGGTGAGTTCAAGGCCAGCCTGGTTTACATATAGTTATAGACCAGCCAGGCCTACATAGTAAGACCCTGTTTCAGAGATGGGGGAGGGGAGTAAGGAGAGAGAAGAAAAATTACTACATGGATTGGGCATGAATAGTCCTGTTACAGCCAAACAAACAGAAATATACCTCATTTTATGCAACAAATGTATTTTTGAAATCAAATTATATTTTAAAAGCATTAAGGAGGTTAACCTTTTAGAGGCTCCTAGAAGTAAAGCTTTTTGTAACATGACTAATTACCGCCTGATAAATCTGGATTTTTCTTATATTGAATTTGCCCATCTGTTCTGCTTTGTTAAATAGCAGGCATCACCAAAGTGGGCTCTTCTCCCAGACTCCCATCTCCTTAGGGGAATGAGAGTCAGTTGTAGCTTCTGAATTTAAGTAAAACATCAGAGAGATTGGTAGCAGGAAGTACTTATGCATAATAGGTGCTCAGTACATATTTCGATCATTAACGGTGTGTCTGAATCATTTTATTCAAGGCTGGCTGATGTTGTGACTCCACTCTGGAGGCTGAGCTATGAAGAGCAGCTCAAGGTAGGTGTCTAGCTTGAGTCTTCTCCCCGTAGTCCTGCAGCAGAATAGAACTAGACTTATGGAAAACCTGATTGCAGAGTTCAGTCCAGTTGCCCCACAGATCTTTTTGTTTTTTGTTTTGTTTTGTTTTGTTTTTTTTTTTGAAACGAAGTGTCATGTAGTTCAGGCTTGTCTCCATCTCACTATGTAACTAAGGATGACCTGTAACCTTTAGATCCTCCTGACTCCTGGATTACAGGAGTACACCATCACACTTACTGTATACAGTTCCTGGGCTTAAACCCAAGGTTTCACGAATGCCACGCAATCACTGTGTCAAGGAAACCATGTCCCAGCCCACCCTGCAGGTCTTTAAATTTGGTTTGCTAATGACTCTGACGATTGAACGTTAGGCTAGTTATAGCTTCTAAACTCTAGGCCCATATATCCAGTTGCTGATGTTCTTTTTTTTTTTTTGTCATCCTTGTGTGTATGGGTAATAATAGAGTCAAATTTCCCAACACAGGAGCCAGCAGCCACATATGTCTATTTAAATTTAAGTGTAGTCAATTTTGCCATAATGCTTGCTTTGAAAACAAATTTGTTCCAATGGATTGATGTATTAGAGAACAATTTGAGCATAATGCAGATTTCCTGTTTGCCAGGAGCAATTTTGTTCACTAGAAGTGCTAGATGAAAGAAGGAAATTGCACCCAGTTGAACTGGGCTGTGTAAGAATAGATAAAATGTATATGCGTGTGTGTCAGCCATCCCCTGGTTCCCTCAGTTCTCTGAGGGTGTTATGGACCATACCTGTTCCATATCGGTGATCAAATACTCTGCCCAGTGTACTTTCAGTTCCTCATACTATTCCCAAAGGGGTGACCCTTTTGGCACCCGCTTCTACAAACAAATCTTAGGTCTTTGAGGGAAAATTCTAGGCTTATTGTCATAGTCTTCTTTCTTTCTTTCCACAAAATTTTTAGATTCATTTATTATTTTATATGTATGAGTATTTTGCCTTACGTGTATGTGTACATGCACCATGTTCATGCTTGGTGCCTTCAGAGGTCAGATCCCCTGGGATTGGAGTTACGGACAGTTGTGAGCCACCATGTAGGTTCTGGGAATCGAACCTGGGTCCTCTGCAGGAACACAAGTGCTCCTAACTGATGAGACAGTTCTCCAGCCCATATTCTTAATTTGTTTTAGTCATTTGACATGCATAAAGTGGTGCTGTTCTTATCACATCCTGTGTTGGAAAGTAAAAGAGCGTTTGTATACACACACACACACACACACACACACACACACACACACACACTCTTACATACACTCAGCTATAAGAATGACAATAAAAAGCTTAGCATGGTGGTACACACCTTTAATCCCAGCACTTGGCAGGCAGAGATAAGTGGCTCTTGAGTTGGAGGTAAGCCTAGTCTACATAATGGGTTCCAGGCCAGCCAGGGCTACATGATGAGATTCTGTCTTAAGAAAAGAAAGAGCAGGTGGCTGGAGAGATGACTCAGTGCTTAAGAGTCATCTAATCTTAATCCCTAGCTCCCACATGGCAGCACACAACTGTATATAACTGCAGTTCCAGGGAATCTGACACCTTCTGAACTCCATGGGCACCACGCACACACAAGTGCATAGACATACATGTAGGCCAAAACCCCAGACACAATAAAATAAAAACAAGTAAATTTAAAAAATCTGAAAGAACTAAAAAGAAAGAATGACAGGAAAAAAACTAGAAAGGAGCCAAGGCCCAGACGACAAACAATCCAAACACCATGGGTACTCCCTGAGAATCTGGAGAAGTCAGGTGATGGCTGCGACCAGTAGAAGTAAGAACACAAGGGCTGAAAGGTCAGGTATGGAGGACAGGACCAGCAGGAACAGAACATACAGTGACCTTCAAGAAAACTGAATTCCAAGCATTTGGTGCAGAACTTGAGGACGAGGTGGAGCAGGGATGCTCTGTGAAGGGCTGCCATTAGAACACTGGAGTAGAATCATATCCTTCCCTCTGCTTTGTTCTCTGAAAGCTGCTTTCCTGTGTGCACTACCTGATGCATTTTAGGATGCTGTGTGCCTAACCTTCTTTCTCCCGTGAGTCCTTCTGTCGTCTCATGAGGCCCATTTCAAGTGCTGTAGGCACACATGACTAGTGGTTACTGTGTGTGGAGAATGTAGCAGAGAGAGAACATTTCCATTACAGGACGTTCTACTGGGCAGCACTGACATATACTTTAAGTGTTTAATCTTAAAGGTCAGATGAAAAGATGAGCTCACACAGAGCTCCCTCTTGACCTTTCCTTAGCATCTTATTAAGTCTTTGCCTGTGCTGGATTTCCTGCTTCTCTTATCTGCTAAGTGCATAACCCATGAATCTTGGAGAGAGCCTCTTTTGTCTTCTTTTCTATCCTTTGCAGTGAAAATACAAAATTCTTTGCTGCATTGCTTATATTCTTTCTGTTGCAGGTGAAATTTGAAGCTCAGAAGAAAATTATACAGAGACTAGAGTCGTCCCTACGAGTGCTCCATGGAGTCAGTGGAAGAGTGGCCGCACCCCATTCTGAGGGGCTGTGCTGTCACCTCCATCCTATTATACCCTCTGTAAGTCCCCACCTCTCTAGTTCTTACCCACTGTGGTCCTGGAATGGCTAATGATATCAACAGTGTTCACTGGGTACTTGCTGGGGCCGGGTGATTATCCTGCATCATTTTCTCATTCTTCTGTTTACAATGGCTCTGAGGGATAGGCACTGTCGTTTTGTAAATGAAGCTATCAGAGAATACAGGGACTGGGCAATTTACCTAGTGCACACATCTAGAAAGTGTCAGAGCTAATGTTTACATATTCTGGACTGTCTGATACAGAGCTCACTTTATCAGCCACTACCATACTACCTCCTTAGGCAGAATCCAGGCTTTAAAAACCTGCCTAACAGTGCTTCCAAAATAGCAGAATTTCATTTATGGCAGAAGTTGGCATACCATGTCCTTTAGACCAAATCTGTCTTTTTGTGTTATAGCCCAACCCTCCTGTTTGTGTCTGTGGCTGCTTTCAGGGCTACAGTGTCACCATCGAGTAGTTATGACAGATGCCATATGTCTTGCAAAGCTTAAACTATTCCAGCTCTTGACAGGTCAGGTTTGCTAGCTCCTGCTTTATGGCAGGATTGGAATTTCTTTTTCTTTTTCAGAGTAGCAAGGAAACTATTCAAAAGCAAATCGACAGTACCGATCAGAAATATGCTGTCAAGAGTGTTTGTCATTTCAGCCACAGACTTTGACATGTACCATGCCTTCCACGTCAGCATCATTGGTCCCCATTCAGAGACCATGGCTGCATTCTCTTTCTTGTTATCTCTTTGATTTTGTGTGATCTCTTGTTCTCCTTTCTTTCCTTCTGTCCTCTCCAGCCCATCGTCAATGGCTACCGAAATAAGTCCACCTTCTCTGTGAACCGGAGCCCAGACGGCAACCCAAAGACTGTGGGGTACTACCTAGGAACTTGGAGAGGTCTGTTGAAAACAAAACAAAACAGACAAACACACAAAACAGTGATGGCGAAGGGTGAGGAGGACACAGATAACAGTGTCAACAGGAGTGGAACACACAAAGACTTTAAAGAAAGCTGACTTTGATACAGCCCCTGATGGCAAGGTTGATCTGGGTTAATTTCTGATGATTACAACAGAGAGAGATCACTGCCCTTGCCTATTCTTCCTCTAAATGCAATTTGCCAGATAACCCAGTGAGGGCTTAGAGTGAATGTTTCTGTTATCACTGCTGCCACCTCATCATTGACATTGGAATCCTTGTTTCTGCTCCTGTCCATATTGGGAGCAGTGTCCTCCTTGGTTGGGAGTCACTGTCAATCCCCATCCTCATAGACCTAAAGACTAGAGCTTTCTGTGCTCAATCCATCTTAAAAGAATTGGAAGGGAGAGTGGGGTACACGTGACGGAAATCACAATGGCATTTTCTGAAACTCAGTTCCTGCATCCATTCCCAGATTCCATTCCTGAGCTTTTTATTTGCCGATTTTCAATAACTTGACTCGAAACACCATCATTTGATATTAGTCACACTGTTTAATATCCATATGCCTTGAACTACAGTTCATTAGGGCAAGCAATGCATTTGGCTTTTCCCTTCATGTGCTGAATTAAATGACTTTATGACGTCAGTGTTTGATTATTCACTAGTAGAAAAACAAAACCCATTACATTTTATTTCTCTCTTAAAATCTGAACAGAAAGCAGATATCGTCACATAGCACACTCATGGTATGAGAGGAAGTGTTTAGGACTAGTTCAATTAAGAACTAGCTGATGAATGGCTAAACCAGGGAACAATTAGGTTTTCTCTGTAAAAAAAAAATAGCTAAGTACTTGAATTAGGCCTTTTGCTTCTTTGTATCAACATATGCCTTCAAAGGAGGGACTTCCAGCTGCTGGTTTAGGATGAAAACCGTATAAATAAATCATTTTTCTTCACGTAGATGGGAATATCGTCTGTGTACCGTGTAGCCATCTGAAAAACATCCCGGAAAAACACAGTCAAGTTGCTCAGGTAAAAATGAACAAGGGTGAGTGGAAGATAACCTGGGGCACTGTAGTCTCTGGCTGCACTGTCCCTGACATTTGAATATTGGTGCCTGCTGTGATTATTGCCGGAGGGAACAAGGGGCTCTGTGCTGAAAGCCTACCTTTTAATGTGGGCAGAATATTGTCCGGGTTTTGTTCCCGGGAAGGTAGGGAGTGGGAGGCAGAACTGCTGTTGTTATTGGAAATGTCAAGGGGTACAAGGACGTTAGTAGCAGGGAATTAGCAGGAAAGAGGTACTGCTGAGACCACTGTGTTGAGTCAGGTGTTCAAAATATTTAAAAGGTTAATGCTTTCAGCAGAACAAAGAAATACCATGAGAGTTGTAGGCATGGCAATAAGGCAGCTATCATGAGACTGAGCTGTGACTCAGTGGTAGACTGCTTGTTTATCATGGATGAAGACCTGGCTTTGAATCCCGGCACCACAAAATAAAACAAAAACAAAACAAAAAACAAAAACAAATTTCTCATGGGATTGACCCCTGAGACATTTTTGAATCCATCTGTTTTATGAGTCCACTACTGGGTGCCTGCTGTGTTTCAGGTAGTGTACCTGGAGCGTGGCTACAGTGGTGACTCGTTGAAATGATGCTGTGCTCATGGATAGGAACAACAAAAGGCTGAAGCCTTGCTGAGGATTGAACTAGACTCCCAAATGACTCGCTTCCTCCTCTGCATTCTTACCTGCACCTACCGTTTTCATGATTCTTGCTTCTGACATTGGGGTGCTGCTTTTTCGTGGGGCACATGATAATGTCCCATCTAGGACACAGCTGTTTTTGTAGACTCATTTTCCAGAATCCCCATACCCTTCTGAATCACCTTCTTGTCCTATTTTTGCGGGGGATTTTTCTGTTTTATTACATTTATTTATGTGCATGGTGTGAGTGAGTGTGTGTGTGTGTATGTACGTGTACATGTATACTGCGGTACACTTGGGGAGGTCAGGACAAGGGTCTCAGGCATCAAACTCAGGTGGTCAATGTTGGTGGCAAGCACTCTTCCAGTGAGCCATGTTACTGGCCTCTTGTAAGTGATTATTTGAAACTCTTACCTTTCTTTGCTTTTTTTTTTTTTTTTTTGACTGATTCACCTTTCCCTTTGGTTTTGGAAGATTAACGTAAAAAGCTCTCAGAAGCAAATTCCTTTGGCTGTTTGTCCATCTGCAAATGTCACTGAAGTCCGACCATTCTTCTGTCTAAGTGGAAGAAGTCGTTTCCCTTTGCCCCATCAAAGCTTAGGCTCCTCTTTGTTTGGACTGATCCCTGCTTCTTAGGTTCCCTGTCCTTCCTTACACACCCCTTCTCCTGTTTCTTTGCCCACCCCCACCTCACAGCTCTTTTTTCTTCATAGTTTGATTAGTATTTCCCACCTTTTAGAAATTCTAATAGGCTGGGCGGTGGTGGCACACGCCTTTAATCCCAGCACTCAGGAGGCAGAAGCAGGTGGATCTCTGTGAGTTCGAGGCCAGCCTGGTCTACAAAGTGAGTTCCAGGACAGGCTCCAAGCTACACAGAAACCCTGTCTGGAAAAACCAAAAAAAAAAAATCCTAATAGTTCTTACTTGTGTCTCAGACACTCGACTGAAGTTGATCTTGTCCAAGCCGCCAGTGACCTCGGTTTTGTCAGAGCCCATAGAAGCTTTCTGTCCCTAGCTTACTTATTTTCTCTTCCTTTAGCACTGTGTCTATCTTATTCCTGTTTCCCCCCTGAAACACTACCTTCTTCAGTTGGTTTTTGATACCATTATCTGATGACTTTCCTCCTCTCTCTTTTCTAAATATTTTGTGTGTGTGCGCGCACACGCGGGTGCCATCTGTGTGTGGGTGCTTGCAAAGGTTCCCCCTGGAGCTAGAGTCATAGGCAGCTGTGAGCTACCTGATGCGGGGACTAGGAACTGAACTTGGGTCCTCTGGAAGAACAACAAGCTCTCTTAATCCTTGAGCCATCTCTCCAGCCTCAATGTTCCTCCTATCTTGTTCACAACTTCTCCTTTCCTACGATGGTTGTTGGTGTCTCCGAGGATTCTATCATAGGCCTTCTGCTTTCTGAATATATTCTTGGGAGATAGCACCCAGCCTTAACTGGTGCCTTGAATAGCTACTTAATAAAAGGATAGCTGTTACCTTGTATTGACATTCTGTTGCCCTCTTAAGCTTGAGGAAGTTCCCAGAGGCTGCTGAGCATCTTTAGAAAGCAATCAGCTGGAGATCTTGTAATCAGTGTTGTCCTAATCTGGTCTTCTCAACTTCTGTGCTGTTGCTGTGTTGGGTTATATTAGTCTCTCTTGTGAGGGACTATTAGGTCCATTGTATCATGATTAGCAGTGGCTGTAGTGACTCGTCTACTAGGTACCATTAGTTGGTAATAACTAAAATTGGTCCTACGTGGCCCCTGGTGAACACAGTTTCCTCCTGCTGCTAATCGTGGTCCTAAACTAAGCTTACCCTCTTATTTTCCCGAATGTTCCCGCCACAGTTTACTTATGGGCATTCCAGTGGACTAGAAACTTGTGTCATCTTAGCTCATGTCTCAGTTCCCCCTTCCTCCTCGACGTCTAAGCCATCTCCAAGTCCTTGCTGGTTTTACTAGTCTAGAAATACCTTGACTCCACCCAGTTCTGCACTGCCAGCACTTGAGTTCAAATGACCATTCTCTGTCATCTGGACTACTACATTAATGTCTGCACTTGTCTCCCTGGCTCTAGCCTTTCTCTCCGTGCCTTCTCCACTCTGAGTCCTAGTGGCCTGTAAAGTGAAAAGAACACAGTGCCATTCTCCTACTGAAAGTTCTACAGTGGTTGCCCAGTCATTTTTAACTCGTTTTTTTTCCAAAATTATGCTGTGTTTGTGTTCGTTGTGTGTATGTATGTGTTTGTTTGTGTATGCGTGCACACACACAGGCCATGGCACACATGTGGAGATCACAAGACAACTTACTAGAGCTAATTCTCTCCTTCCACCATGCGGGTCCCAGGGATCAAGCTCAGGCGGCCAGGGTTGGCAGCAAGTGCCTTTCTCCACCGAGCCCTCTTGCCAGCCCTGCCCGGTATCTTTTGGAATGAAAGTTTCAATTCTTTACCCTTTCACTTTAGGATCTTCACGACAAGGTTCCCAGCCTTATCTTCTGCCCTCTGCCTCCCTGCTTTCTTCTTCTCCTTTGTCTTGAACCCTGGTGACACTGCCACGCTATCTCATTCCTGCCTGCCTGGCCTCTCTTTCTAGACTGTTTTCAGCTTGCAGCCCATCCCTGCCACCGCCACTGCTGTTTATTTGCCAAGATTCACTTCAAGCATCCGTTCGATAGAAAACCATATCCAGCTCCGCACTCTGATTAAGGATCCCTGTCCTCTGTACGTGGGTATCTCTACTGTGCATCTCTTGTACAGCACCTGGTACACCATATTTCACTGTCTGTGGGTGCTTCCCACACTAGCCTGTGGAGGTAGCGGCTATGCTTTATCTAACTTCGTATAGCACCCAGCGTTGATTCATGTACAGTGTTTGTGAGTTTGGCATATGTTTGGTGAACGAATACTTATTGTTTTAATCTGTATTCTCATCTACTTTCCATCTATCTTCTTTAGATTATTTTGAAGCACATTGTAGACATATCACATAAAATGTAAACATTTTGCTATGAGTTCTAAATATAGACATTTACCTATAATATAAAATACCTGGTGTTTAGGTTTGATATTAATTTATCTAGTGTTTTGATTTTTTTTTTGAGACAGGGTTTCTCTATGTGAAGCCTTGGCTGTCCTAGAACTCACTGTGTAGACCAGGCTGGCCTCAAACTCACAGAGATCCACCTGCCTCTGCCTTCCAAGTGCTGAGATAAAAGGTGTGAGCCACCACCCCTGGCTTATGTTTTGATTTTTCTTATAGTTGTTTTTCTCAAGTCAGGATTTTAACAAGATTTATTCTTGGTGTCCTTGGGGTCTAGGTCTAGGCTACCCATAGACACCAACATCTGTGGATGCTCAAGTCCCTTATATGGGAAATGGTGTCTTCCCATATATTTAGATGATCTCTGGATTACTTGTAATTCTTTTTTTTTTTTTTCTGGAGCTGAGGACCGAACCCAGGGCCTTGCACTTGCTAGGCAAGCTCTCTACCACTGAGCTAAATCCCCAACCTCTACTTGTAATTCTTAATACAGTGTAAATGCTGTGTAAATAGTAAACCAACAGCTATGTAAATAGTTGTTATACTCTATTGTTTGGGGCTAAAAAAAGAGAATGGTTTAGATGTTCAGTCCAGACACTTAGTTTTCAAAAGTTTATTTCTTTTGTGTATGGGAGTGCATGGGTGTGTGCCATAGCATGAGTGGGGAGAGAGGATGAGTTGGAGAATTTGCTTTTCTCCATTCACCATGTGGGTTCTGGATTAAACTTAGGTCATCAGGCTTATGTGGCAAGCAACTTCACCCTCTGAGACATTTTGCTAGCCCATGGCTCCACATTTTTACTTTCACTTTTGATATTTTTTGCCTTTTTGTATCAGGGTCTTACTCTGAAGGCCAGGCTGTACTGGAACTCCCATGTAGCTCCTGCTGCCCTCAGACCTGCACTTAATTTTCTGCCTCAGCTTCTGAGAGCTGGGGTTATAGGTGGGAGCCAATAAGCTTGACTTTTTCAGATTAAAAAAAACTTGATATTTTAATTTTGTGTGTATATAGTGTGTATGGACCCATGGATGTGAGGTGTGTGCGCTTATGTCCATGCTTGTAGAGGCCACAGGAGGGCATTGCATGTTCTCCCCTATCAGTATGTATCCTATTCTCTTGAGACAGGGTTCTTACTGAATCTGGACCTTCTCAGTTTTTGGCAAGACTGGATGCCGACAAGCCCAGAGACCCTCCTGGTTTTCCCTGCCATCCCCCATTGCTGGGATTACAGGTATATGCCATTATGCCCAGCTTTTTCTGTTTGTTTAACATGGGTGCTGGGACCCAAGTTCAGGTCTTTATGCTTGTACAAATGCCCCATCAGACCAAGATTTCGATTTAAAAAAATTATTTATATCACGGTCTCTCTCTCTCTCTCTCTCTCTCTCTCTCTCTCTCTCTCTCTCTCTCTGTGTGTGTGTGTGTGTGTGTGTGTGTGTGTGTGTGTGTGTGTCCGTGTCCATGTCCCACATTGGTCTTGAGCTTACTATGTATGACCTTGAACTTTTTTCTGAGACAGTATTTCACCATGTAGCCCTGTTGGCTGGCTTGGAACTCACAGGGATCTTCGTACCTCTGTCTCCAGAGTGCTGAGGTTAAAGGTGTGTGCCTTCATGCCAGAGTGACCTTGAACTGCCTATCCTATCGTTTCTACTGGAAAATTCCTACTGTGGTTACAGGCATGTGCCACCACACTTGGTTTATATGTTACAGGGGATTGAATCCAGAGTCTTGCACATGCTAGGCAAGCATAGTCCCAACTGAGCTATACCTTTATCTTAGTAGATTTGTTTTTATTGTTTCTTTATTTAATTTCATTTTATAATTTTTTAAAATAGCTACATGATTCTAGAGACAAATCTAGAAAATAAAGTTGCTTCAGAGAGGTCAAATTTTGCTGGGTGTGGCACACACCTTTAATCCTAGCACTTGGGAGGGCCATCTCTGCGAGTTTGAGGCCAGCCTGATCTTATTAGCAGCTTCCAGGACAGCCAGGACTACATTAGAAAGACCTTGTCTCAAACAAATATAGAGAGAGGTCAAATACTGATCTCTGACCCTTCTTCCAGACTTTTCCCTCCTTTTACAGCAACTATTTTTTTCTTTTTTGTGTTGAAAAAATGTTAGATATTTTTTTATAATTATCTTTGTTTTGAAGATTTATTTATTTATTAATGTATACAGTGTTCTGTCTGCCTGTATGTCTGCAGGCCAGAAGAGGGCACCAGATCTCATTACAGATGGTTGTGAGCCACCATGTGGTTGCTGGGAATCGAACTCAGGACCTCTGGAAGAGCAGCCAGTGCTCTTAACCTCTGAGCCATCTCTCCAGCCCTAGATATTTTAAATCTCACCCTTTGTAGTTAAAAAATGGCTAACTCTATACAGTGTTTTACACTTGGGTTTTAGAACATTATATATATATTGAGACTGTCTCATGTCCCTAGCCTTGAACTTACTATGTAACTGAGGATGACCTTGAACTCTTCTGAACTTCGTTTCTATGTCCTAAGTACTGAGATTACAGGTATACAGCACAGCTGGCTTGTACTTCCATTGAGCATATTATTTATATATTTGAGAATTTCATACACACACACACATACACACACACACACACACACACACACACACACACACA
>CABHPQ010118454.1:1811-14019 GCA_902168405.1 Peromyscus aztecus | reverse complement strand
TCCTCCTGGGCCCTGTCTTCACGTCTCTTTTCAAACTCCATGTCCTCTCTTTTATAGTTCCTTCCTCTAGCTTCATAGCACTATGTAGTGTAGATACGTTTTAAGTTTTTGTTTTTATTGGCATGGTCAATTGCCTCCTTTCCATACTTGCTTAGTTTTCTATGAACCTTTTGCTAATTTTCCTCAGATGCTTTAAGAGCTCTGTCAAGCATCTGTTAGTGTTTTCCATCTGCTCAATAGCTTCTGTTTGTTCTTCCCCAAAGACCTTTTCTCTGGAATCTGTCTGCCTGGCTCCATTACGCCTTTCTTCATAGCTGTCATCCTAGGACTTCTTTCTCTTAACGTGTGTGTGTGTGTGTGTGTGTGTGTGTGTGTGTGTGTGTGTGTGTGTGTGTTGGGGGGGATATGTACACATTTTGTGTGACACTCTTCCCTGGGGATATGTAGTCAAATGTCTACTTACTCTAGGTAGGGAGCCAATGATAGACCAAAGTGAGGATATCATCACAGTTGAGCTTGGCAAACCAGTGAGTTTTATTGGGCTTACTTACAGGAGTATGGGGGAGGATCTACTTACAGGAACAGAAATGACTCAAAGACAGCTGCATCCTGAAAAGCCCATCCCAGCATGGGTGACAGACAGCCCATCAAAGCTGGAAACCTAGAGTGCACTGTACAATCTGCAGGCAGTTCGACAGGTTGGAGAGTGTCTCTTCCAGGCAGCTTGGCCGATCTGTCTCTTACAGGTAGTCCAGCTGGTCTGAGAGTCTTCTAGGTATCCCTGCTTGTCTGAGAGTGTCTCTCAGCAGTTCTTACTTACACAGCTTACACATGCTTTGGGAAGAACTGTCTAGTGAATCTGATCAGTTTTGGGGACTTCCTGAAGCCGTTGAGTTGTTTATTTTCTGAGCTTAGGCTCTTCTCTAAAGGATGAAGTGTTTTACCTCCTCTTAAAATATCCTGCTGTTTCATCTCCCCTTTAACACCCTGTGTTTTAATGAGCTTCTTTCCAAGATGGAGAGTTTCATCTCAGGAAATTGCTGCACAAAAGCACATGGACCTGTGAGTGCATACATGTCACTGTGCATGCTGAGGCCAGAGGCATATGTTGGGTGTCTTCCTTAATCACACCCCGCTTTACTTTTTGAGACAGATTCTTTCACAGAACCTGGAGCTCATTTACTTGGCTATGGTGGCTGGCCAATCAGCCTCAGAAATCCTGTCTGTGCCCTCTCATTACCCAAGCCAGGGCTGGGATTACAGGTGTCTGCTGCCGCACCCTGCTTTCTGTGGGTGCTAGGGCCCCAAACTCTGGTCCTCATGATTGTATGGCAAGCGCTTTACTGATTGAGTCATCTCCCCTCTCCCCTCATCCTGGGAATTTTTACTGCTGTCTAGTCTTGTCCTCTGCTGTCTTAAAACATGTCTAGTCATGTTTTAAGACATGGAGACCAGGCTGGCTTTGAATTTGGCGCTGCCCTGCCTTGGCCTCTCGAGTGCTGAGATTACATTTATGTGGCACAACCCAGCAGTCTTGTCTTTCCTGTTTCTTACATCTTCTCTTGCTTTCTTGGTTTGCACCTTCGTTTGTCTAGAGTACAATCTCCAGTAGCTTCTTGCGGAAAGATATCTAGGATATAATTGTGAGATTTGTACAGGTCTATATGGAACACTTGTTTTCTACCCTGAAAAGACCGAAAACGTCTGTAGATTGAAAATCCTGGGTTTGAAATCATTTGACCTTGTAAAGTTTGCAGACTGTGTTTCAGGGTCATCCTGTCAGCAGTGTTGTGTGAGTCTAACGGATCCTGATTCTTTGTAGGTGATGCCTCCTTCCTTACCTGATTTCTTGGACGCTCTTAGGGAACCTATCTTTCCTTTTCTCCTTTCTTTGAGGGTTGGGATGGGGAGGGACCAAGTTTTGCTCAGTAACCTTGGCCATCCTGCTGCTTTTACCTATCAAGTGCTGGGATTACAGGCATAAGCTGCCATGCCTAGTGTAGGGAAATCTGTCTTTATCGACAAATTTAATGACCATGTGGCCCTTTCTTTACTTCATTGTACTGAACACTTCTTAGGCCTTGTCCATCTGGGAACCAATACTTCAGTGTAGGGAATTTTATTTTTCTTTGAGTACCTTCTCAATCTGCTCTGTTTTCTGTGTTCTCTTTTTCTTTTTTTGTTGGTTTTGGAGACAGGGTTTCTCTGTGTAGCCCTGGCTGTCCTGGAACTCACTTTGTAGATCAGGCTGGCCTTGAACTCATAGATCCTCCTGCCTCTGCTTTCTGAGGGCTGGGATCAAAGGTGTGCACTACCATTCCCGGTTTGTTCTCTTTTTCTCCCTCCTGTTCTTTGAATCTTAGTGTTCATTGGCTGCTTTTATAACCTCTAACACTTTCTTACCTCATATTCTCCAACTTTTTTGCCTTTTTGTCATTGTGAAAAATCCTTGACTTAAATGCCAAAACATTTGCTGATTTTCTTCTTCTTCTTCTTCTATTATTATTATTATTATTATTATTATTATTATTATTATTATTATGATTCTCTCTGTTCCTTTAACACCCTATTGTTTTTAGTAATGTAGCATCTGTCCATCCATGCACCCATCCATCTGTCCATCTATCCATTTGTCTATCATTTGCCCCCTTTGGGATTTCTTCCTCTTTAATTTTGTATTTTATCATGGAGGCTTACTCAGCTTGCCTGGTTGTTTATATTTAAAAAACCAATTGGGAGTTGGGCTTGAGTAGGTATACTGTTTCTTGGGTTCCCTTCTAGTGACTGTAGGGCTCTCTCTTATGTTTCTGTCAGTCAAGATCAATAATGTGGGGCTGTTACTTTCTCCAAAGAATCATCTTCAAATCTCCCACCTAGTTGCTTGTGTGCAAAGAAAGGGTCCTATTATTAGTAATACAGGTTTACATAGACTCTTGCTGGATCTTATCTCTTCATTTTGTGCTTGGTATAAAAGGTTCAGTGCTTTTGTGGCTCAGATTTTTCCTGAGAAAAGAGCCTCCAGTCACCTGATAAAGAAGGGTCACCAGATAGAGCAATTTCTTGGTGGGATGAAGGGGTGAATTTGTTTCCCTTTTTAAAAATAATTCTTTTATGTGTATGGGTGTTTGCCTGCAATTATAGCTGTTCACCACATGTGCTTAGTGCCTGTGGAGGCCAGAAGAGGGCATTGGATCCCCTGGGAGCGGAGTTGTGATTGTGAGACACCATGTGGATGCTGGGAATTAGACATGGATCCTCTCCAAGAGCAGCTGGTGCTCTTAACTGTGAAGCTATCTCTTTGCTTCCCAGCTTTGATGCACAGTCTTGCCATGTAGCGCAGGCTGGCCTGTATCCCGAACTGGCATCAAACTTACACTTCTCCTGCCTCAGTCTCCCAAGTGATGCGATTAGAGGTATGTATCCCTTTCCCACTTATTTCCCAGTTTTGTGTTCCGACTTTTAGTCAGACACTGATTTTAGCCGTGTACTTTATCATGTTACTGTCTTCTGCAGTTTCTTGTTCTTTAGGAAGACTAGTTTAGTGAGTACACTGTAAGGGAGCAGTGGGCTGGACAGAAATTACAGTACTGCCTGCATCCCTTTTGGGGTACTTTGTACCTTCAAGCACGAGCCTCTCCTGGACTGTGTGGGGTGATAAACCTTGTATCTCTTCAGGTTCCCCTTTTTTGAGTTTTGAGACTAGATCTTGTATGTAGCCTAGACTAGTCTGGAGCTTTCTGTCTCCCCAATTCTGCCCTTTACGTGCCAAGACTACGGGCATGTGTCACCACCTCCGGCTCAGCTTTTTGTCTGCTTTGTTTTTTTAATATTTATTTTTCCTTTTTTTGTGTATGAGTGCTTTGCCTACGTGTGTGTGTGTGTGTGTGTGTGTGTGTGTGTGTGTGTGTGTTTGTATGTCTGGTACCCACAAAAGCCAGCTAAGAGCAATTGTGTGTGTGTGTGTGTGTGTGTGTGTGTGTGTGTGTGTGTATGTCTGGTACCCACAAAGGCCAGCTAAGAGCAATTGTGTATATGTGTGTCTGTGTGTGTGTGTGTGTGTTTATATGTCTGGTACCCACAAAGTCCAGCTAAGAGCAATTGTGTATATGTGTGTGTGTGTTTGTGTGTGTGTGTGTGTGTGTGTGTGTGTGTTTATATATCTGGTACCCACAAAGGCCAGCTAAGAGCAATTGTGTGTGTGTGGTGTGTGTGTGTGTGCGCGTGTGTGTGCCTGGTACCCACAAAGGCCAGCTAAGAGCATTTGGGGTATGGCTGGCTTTCTGTAGAAAGTAATGTACAGACTCAGGTGAGTGTTTGCTAGATAGTAAGGTGAAAGTTAATAATAGGAGGCAATGAGGTGAAAGTTAACAGGCCATATCGTGTAGCGAGAGATCATTGTAGTTCTTTACCATTACTGTGAGTGAAATGGGAAGCTGTTGAGAGTTGTGATGGGCAGGGGGTGTCATCATCAGATTAGTTTTAATAGGATCACTTGGATTATGTGTATCTTTCTCCCTCAGGTCCCCCTATCCCTTGAAATAGTCTCCCTTCTGCTTTCATGCATTTAAAAAAATCTACATTTTATAGATGAGAGAAAACATTTTATTTGCCTTTCTGAGTCTGGCTTCTTTGGCTTAATATGATAATCTCCCATTATCTTCCATCCATTTTCTTGCAAATGACATTATTTCATTCTTCTTTACAGCTTAATAAAACTCCATTGTGTATTGTATACCACCTTTTCTTTGTCTGTCCCTCTGCTGATGGACATCTAGGCTGGCTCCACATTTTGGCTAATTCGAATAGTGCAACAAGCATGGATGGGCAGACATCTCTGTGTTGTGCTGATTTGGGTTTCTTTGGGCATATACCTTGTGCTATGGTCTAGCTGGATCCTGACGGTAGTTTTGTTTTTAGGTTTTGGAGGAACCATACTGAAATCCATTTGGCAGCACTAATTTACACTCTCACCAACATGTTTTAAGTGCTCCCATCCCTGACAGCATTTGCTGTTGGTCCTCTTGCTGATAACCACCTGATGGGGGTGAGGTGGAGTCTCTGTGTACTTTTAATCTGTATTTCTGTGGTGGTAAGGATATTGGAGATTGTAAATATGGGGGGGGGTTTGCCAGTAAATTTGACTATTTTTGACTTTTTAATATTTGAGTTTGTTACATAGTCTGGATATTAATCTCCTGTCAGATGCACAGACAGCAAAAATTCCTCATCCTCTTGTTTTCTCTCTACTCAGTAACTGTTCCATTTGTTGTTCAGAAGCTTTTTTTCTTGGTTTTTTGAGACAGGGTTTCTCAATGTAGCCCTGACTGTCCTAGAACTCTTTGTAGAGCAGGCTGGCCTTGAACTCAGAGATCCACCTGCCTCTGCCTCCCACGTGCTGAGATTAAAGGTGTGCACCACCACCACCTGGCGTTTGTTGTTCAGAGACTTTTTTTGTTGTGTTTTTTTCGAGACAGGGTTTCTCCATGTAGTTTTGCGCCTCTCCTGGAGCTCACTTGGTAGCCCAGGCTGGCCTCGAACTCACAGAGATCCGCCTGGCTCTGTCTCCAGAGTGCTGGGATTAAAGGCGTGTACCATTGCCGCCCGGCTGTTCAGAGACTTTTAATCTGACTCAGTCAATGAAGTTACTTTGTGAGACATACAGCCTTAGCCGATTTCATTGTTATGTGAACGCCCTAGAGTGTACTTCTACGAACTTGTAGAAACTTGTACTTGTAGAAACTTGTACTTGTACAAACTTGTACTTCTACAAACATGTAGGCTCTATGGCATGAGTTCAGCCTGTTGTTCATAGAGGCAGAGTAGACAAAAGAACTCAAAAATAATCAAGCACAAGAGAAAGTGGTATAATCATGAGATACTGTAAACACTGCATGTATGAGGCGGCTGCTGCCAGTGTAATTCAGTGTTTATGCTTTACAGTGAATGTTATTTGTATGAGTAATATACTATGAAGAATAGAAAGTGTAATATAAGAACTACATAAGGCAGTTAGCAATCATATATTATCGTCATCAAGTATTACGCACTATACATCATTGTATGTGGTGTTCTTTTATATGACTGCCAGTAGAGTAGGGGTTGGTTGTACCAGCAGTCTGGGAAGAGGAGGAGCTGGTAAACGGGGCTGATACTACACTTGATCTTAGCCAAAAGGCTGAGAAGCGATGGTAAACGGGGCTGAAATGGAGCAGCTAGTGAGGTCGAAGGAAGCCTGACAGTGGTGTTCTGGGAGCCAAAACATGAGAAGACACATTCACCAGCTGTGTCCAGTGTTGCTGAGGATGGATTGTTGGACTTCAGGACCAGGTAGTTGGTGACCTTAATGCAGACAGTTTAGGTGGAGTGGTGGGAACCTTATTCAAGTGGTTGAATAGAAGAATACGAGATGGGGATATATACAGTTCTTGTGAGTGGCTACAAAGCTGGGGGGGGGGGGAAGAAGTAGAGTATTAGCTAATAGGGACTATGGACTCAAGAAAGTCTTTCTTTTGAGACAGGGTCTCATGTAGCCCAGGCTGGCGTTCAACTTACTACACAGCCGAGGATAACCTTGACTTCTTGGTTCTTCTGCTTGCATCTCACAAGCTCTGGGAGGATTGCAGGCGTGCTGCCTGGCTCCTTGATTTTTCTTTCTTTTAAACATGAAAAAAAAAAGATTTGTTTATTTTGTGTGTGTGAGTGGTTTTGTCTGTATGCATGTATGGATACCATGTGCATGCCTGATGCCTACAGAGGCCAGGAAACAGGATTGGCTCATCTGCAGCTGGGGTTCCAGATGACTGTAACACCCGCTCGGTGCTGGGAACCAGCCAAGGTCCTGCAGGCAAGCAGCCAGTGCTCTCCACCACCGAGCCATTTCTCCAGCCCTCCTTGCTTTTTTTGAAAGTGGGAAAGTAAAAGAATGCTTGTCTGTTAATGGGAGTGATCTAGCACTGAGGCAGAAAACAATATTTCAGGAGAGAAAAAAGATAATTGTTTGAACAATGGGTGTAAATAACAGTACATTTTCTAACTCCTTTGTTTCATCTGAGTAGGATTTTTAGGTAGAATATTCTGCTATTTTAATTAGAAGATCTTTTGTCTTAATACTTAAGTGTTCTCATGTAAAGACAGGAGTCATTCCTCGTTTTACAGTGGTCAGATAGTGCTGGAGTTGTAGTTCTTATTTCCTTAAACAGTATTTCTAGATGAGGCTTCGTTTTTCCAACCATCATCTTTCCAAGACCTCTGACATTTGAGTCTTGCTTCCAGAAAGCATTCCTTTTTAACCAAAAAGTAAATAACAATTGAACTGGAGGACTGGACTGAGCTGTAACATAGTTGGCATCTAATTGTATGTTATAGAAATGATAGGTTTGTACCAGGAAGTTATAAGTAAGAATAAATCACAGCAGCTTAGTAAGGCATTCGGAAGTGGTGCCAGGAATAATTCACAGAAATGGCACTTTCTTGGGTTTAGTATCACATAGAGAATAAACTGAGGTCTTGTATCTGAATATGTTTTCTATTTATTCATTCATACCTCCTTTCAAAAATATTATTGAGCATGTATTTTATGCCAGACTGAGGATATAATACTAAACCTTCATGAAACTTAGAGTTTAAAATATAAAAAATGATGATGTCCTCCATAAAGTCATGGGGCAGAGTTGGCTGCATAGCCCCGGCAAGCCTAGAACTTAGGATCCTCCTGCCTCAGCCTCCTGAGTGCTAGAATTACAGATGTGTGTTACCATGGCTGGCCAAGGAGCATGTTTTTGTGTCACTTTTGTTCTTAGGGCTACTGAAGTAAATTACTGCAGGCCTGAGGTCTAAACAACAGAAGTTTAGTTCCTTCCTGTCTGGAGTTTCAAGTCTAATATCAGGGTCCAGCTGGTTTGTTTTTAACTCAAGCCTATGGCCAGCTTTATACTGGGCTCCACATGGTCTTTTCTCTGCACATTTAGCCCTTATGTTTTTCGGTGTGCTCACATTTCTCCTCCTCTTTCTTCTTCCTTCCTTCCTTCCTTCCTTCCTTCCTTCCTTCCTTCCTTCCTTCCTTCCTTCCTTCCTTCCTTCCTCCTTCCTCGCTCTTCTTCTTCTCCTCCTCCTCCTCTTTCTCCTTCTTCTCCTTCTTCCAACAGGGTCTCATGTAGCCCAGGCTAGGTTCAAACTTGTTATGTAGACAAGGATGACCTTGAACTTCTCTGATCCTCCTGCTTCTATCTCCCAAAGGCTGGTATTACAGGTATGTGCCACCATGCCCAGTTTTTATGCAGTGCTGGGGATGGGAAACCCAGTACTTCCTGCATACCAGGCAAGCACTCTACCATCTGAGCTATATTTCTACCTCTACCTTTCCTCTTCTTATAAAGATGCTGGTCAGATTGGATTAAGTGTGCTTAATGTCTGTCTTAGTTTGGCTTTCTGTTGCTATGAAGAGACGCCATGACCACAGCAGTTCTTATAAAGGAAAACATTTCATTCGGGCTGGCTTACAGTTTCAGAGGTTTAGTCGATTATCATCATGGTGGGACATGGCGACGTGCAGGCAGACTTGGTGCTGGAGAAGGAGCTGAGAGTCCTACATCCTGATCCACAGGCAGGAGGAGAGTGGGCATGGCTTGAGCATATATGAGACCTCAAAGCCAGCTTCTGCTACTCCAACAAGGCTATATCACCTAAGAGTGCCACTCCTTATGGGCCAAGCATTCAAACATGAATCTGTGGGGCCATACCAATTCAAACCACCACAGTGGCCTCTTTTTCATTTAATCACCTCTTAATTTTGTGTACTTTTGAGAGTCTAACTAGGTAGCCTAGAATGTTGTTGAACTTGAGTTGTCTGACCTCAGCCTCTTGAATCCTTGAAGTATGTTGACTACCATGTCTGGCTTCCTTACTTCATTAAAGGTCTGTTTCCAAATGCAGTCATGCTCTGAGGATATGGGGGTAAAGCTTCAACATATATTTTGGGGAGCATAATACAGCCTCAAACAGTGACCCAGAATGCATAATGAGCTGTTGAACTTGTTCCTTCTGCCTATGTATAATATCAGTTTCTTCTTAGTACTATGAAGTATTCCTTCGACAGTCTTCAGTGGAACCCTGTCTTCTGTTTCATGAAGGTGGACACTGGCGTGAGCTCACAGTTCGAACCAATAGCCAAGGACACACAATGGCTATTGTCACTTTTCATCCCCAGGGATTAAGTCAGGTAAGTCTGCCAGGATAAGAAGCCACTTCTGTGGTAACTCTGTACTATGCTCCTGGGCATTTTGGGAAGTTTTAGAGCAGTTTTATAGCATAAACTACACACTTACAGAATATTTGTGTAGAGAGCAGGTTTGAGGATGAAGAGGAGTTGGTAAGAATATAACTTAGCCATACTGCTGGCATAATCAAATCACAAAGACTGTGGCTAGGTTACCCAAGATAATTATTGTACACAGACTCCCAAGTGTTTTCCCAAGAACTTTGCTCATAGTAGTAGACTCTACTGAACCCAAAAGCTATTTCCAGAGAGATTTGCATGTCCAACTTTCATACTCAATATACTTCACACGCTCTGCTAGCATAGTGGCAAGCATAGCAGCTTTTCAAACTATGCTTTACATTTGTAATGCACTTAGCACTTTCAGACAGTGTTCTAGTTTGCTGTCCGTTGCTGTGATAAAAACCATGACTAAGAGCGACTTGAGGAAGGAAGGATTTATTTCACCTTACATCTCATAGTCAGTCTTGAAGAGGAGTCAGAGAAATAATTCAAGAGGGGAACCTAGAGGCAGGACCTGAAGCAGAGGTCATGGAGGAATGCTGCTTACTGGCTTGCTCCCTATGGATTGCTCAGTTTGCTTTTATTTTTAGATTTAAAAATTATTTTAGGTGTATGAGTGTATGCATGTATGTATATGCACTAGTGTGTACCTGGTGCCCAAGAAGGTCAGAAGAGGGCTTTGGATCCTCTGAGACCAGAGTTACAGACAGTTGTGAGCCACCGTGTGAGTACTGGAAATCAAGCCCAGATCCTCCGCAATGGCAACAAGTGCTCTTTTCTTTTTTTTTTTTGTTTTTTGAGACAGGGTTTCTCTGTGTAGCTTTGGAGCCTGTCCTGGAACTCACTGTGTAGCCCAGGCTGGCCTCTAACTCACAGCGATCCACCTGGCTCTGCCTCCCGAGTGCTGGGATCAAAGGCGTGCACCACCACCACCCAGCTGCAACAAGTGCTCTTAGTCACAAAACCAACTCTTCAGCTTTCAGTTTGCTTGCTAATATACCTAAGTACCACTTTCCCAGGGATGACACCGCCTGTAGTGGTCTGGGCTTTCCCACAACAGCCATCAATTGAGAAAATGTCCACTCGACATGCCCACAGGTCAGGCTTATGGACGCCATTCCTCAGCTGAGGCTCCTCATTCCTAGATCACTTCATCTTGCATCCTGTTGACAAAACAACAACAGAACCCACCCAGTGCAGATAATCTCATTTGGAAACATCCCTATACTTAGTAGATTATCTCAACCAGTTTATGAAGTTGGTAGGTGTACGAAGAATGTTACCACCTTCATTGTATGGATTATCAAATGGAGGCACAGTCACATGGAAGGTTAAAGAGCCAGGTAACTACAAAGCTAGGATTTGACTCGGAGTCCTTTGATTCCTGGCCTGGTCTTTTAAATTCTGTAGCTCTGACATGGTTTATAACCCTGTGTCTGTATGCCAAGCTAGTCTGTAGTTATTAACAATATTAGAATTCTAATATATTCTGTAGTCAGAAAAAAGGAGTTCATTATTTACCATGTTCATTATTTATCTTTTACATTTAATTGGATGTTAGAGAACAACTTGACGTGAGTCATTTCTCTCCTTCCATGTTATGGGTCCCAGGGATTGAACTCAGGTTATTGGGCTTAATGGCAAGCACCTTTACCCACTCAGCCATCTTGACAACCCACCACATTCTTTCTTTTCTGTTTCCTGGTTCATTTCTTCTAGGACTCACGTCTTCTGAGGTGATATTTGAGTGGGTGGTTGGGATAGCAAAAGCGGAGAAGTATGAAGGGATTTGAAAGGTTATTTTCCGTGCATGCTGGGACAGAGGCTTAGTTTAGCTCCTTGTTTATAAGAATAACTCCCACTTTCTTTGGAGAACTATTAGAGACTCAAACTAGAGAAAGTGCCGGTTCTATTGTATGAGATTTGTCAGAAGCTGAGAAGCCAAGCAGTGCTTTGACTGAGATGTGAAAATAGCCTGTTATTGTTGATTCTGCCCTGCAGAACATTGCTTTATGCTAAGTGTTATTTATAATAGAACTTGAGAAATGTGTCTTCTTGTCTGACTGCTTCAGGGCTGATTACCGGAGCTATTGGCAAGAGAATTTGTCAGGGATGAGTCTTTGCTTGACTCATGATTTCATGTTCTGGGCAGGAGGAGCTCTGTGTTCAGAAGGTGACCTTGAGGGACTTTTTCACTAAAGGCCCTGGAGCAGTCTGTGAATTGACCTCACTCTATTTCCAGGAAAGGTAAGCCTGGGGCAGCCAGACAGGAAATAGAGGCTGCAGGCTTGCCATAGCCTGGGTTTGTGCTTTCTGATGGTGGGCTACTGAGAGTGGAGGCCCGTAGGCTAGTTAGACCTGGCTTTCATACACCAGCCACATCTGGGAACCCAGGCTGGAGTATGAAAGTGAAGTGGGGGTGTGGTAGCTTTAAACTTCTCAAAATCTAAACAAAAAATATAAAATGAGAGTGTGCACATGTACCTCTCTCCATCCCTCAAGAATGGAACTCATTACAGAAGTCCCAGAGCTGTGGCGAGCAAGCTGTGTCTTGCAGCTGAGAGGCTTGGGATGCCCCTTCCAACCAAGCAGTAAGAGGTAGAAAGTTCTGTCATTCTACAATGCTGTCTTCCTTTATTCTTTCCTAGCACCATGACCCGTTGCAGTCATGAGCAGTCCCCCTACCAGCTCCTGTTTGGGGAACCCCACATCTTTGAAGATCTTCTGGGTTTGAAGATCCGCATCTCTCCAGATGCCTTCTTCCAGATTAATACTGCTGGTGCAGAATTGCTGTATCAGACCATTGGGGAACTGAGTGGAGTGGACTCCAATACCATCCTCCTTGACATTTGCTGTGGAACAGGCAAGCAGCAGCCCTAGGAAGTCTATGTGTTGTCTAGCTCTCAGAAGCCATCTACCCAGAACTTAGGG
>CABHPQ010118452.1:2264-38096 GCA_902168405.1 Peromyscus aztecus | reverse complement strand
TGTTTTAAAATTACTAAGGAGACTAAAACCTGCAAAGGGGGAGCTCTTAAGTCTCTGGTAGCAATATTACTATCCTGTGTTCACTTTATGTCCCAACCAATAATTCTGCAGTTTGCCTTTTGAAGGAGACTATTCCACTAGCTATTGTGTTAAGCACTTTATATGCACAGTTTTGTTTCATGTCTATAACATGCTTGTGAGGCATATATACTGATATCCCCTTTTTACACACACAAGGGAAAAAACATGGAGGGGAAATTATCTCCTGTGAAACGCTTAACAGTTTTCTTTATAATTCTTATTTACATGTAGGTGAGCATAGCAATAGCATATTTGAACTAAATGTTTGTGAAATCTGAGTCTTGTGCAGGAAATTATCTGCTTTATAGGATTTTGGATGTGAGGACTGAATGATAAGATTAATTTGGTAAGTGGTGGTGCCTTTCAACTCAGAATTAATCACTTTTGTGACTTTTTTTTTTGAGACAGTCTCATGTAGCTCTGGCTGTCCTGGAACACACTTTGTAGACCAGGCTGGCCTCAAATTCACAGATCCGAGAGTTAATTACCTTTCTTCTGGAATAGTGTCGCCTTACCCACTTGTCACTGTAGTAGACTGATTTTGTGAGCTCCAGGCTCACCGACTGTACCTCCAGTGTCTGGTCTAGTGCACAGTATGCAGTAAGCACTTTGATGTTTGCTGACCTGGAGTCTGCTGTGTTTCCTCTAGGAGGGCTTCCTTATGAGCTGACAGAAGGAGACATCATCTGTGTGTTCTCACAGTAAGTCCTCTTTCATTTCCTACCCTCGTCTGGGTGCCTAGAGCATTTTGCTTCCTTTGTTCATTTTTGTAATGCCAAAAAGGCATTTTAAGCTGCGTGTGGGGTTGTAGAGCTCTAATGCCAGGAGAAGAGGCTGAGGTAGGACGATCACCATGAGTTTGAGGCCAGCCTAGGCTATATAATACATTCCAGGTCAGCCTGCACTACACAGTGAGACCCTGTCTCAAAAAGCCACCAAAGCCATTTAAATTCTAGGCTGAATGACTTCTCTGGGGGAACACTAGAGCCTTGATCAGTCCCAGGATAGATAAGGTTCCAGAGAATTAGCACATGGGAGAACCCAGAGCTTGGATTATTTGAAAGGGGGGTCTGAGGGATTCTAGTCCATTTCTGTCAAGTTTTTAACTGAACCTTGTTCAGCATGGGCTTGCAGTGGAACAAACTGGAAATCCCAGGAAGATGCAGTGTTGGCCTCTCTAGTTGGGTTCCTGTAAACTAGGGGTCATCCATGGTCACAGGGCCCTCTGGGCCTTGTCTGTGTGGCATTGTAGGATTTGGACAAAGCTTAAAAAATTGGGCCAAACAGATGCAGATTTAGCCTGGTATGTTTTATCAGCATTGCTGAATTGCTCTCTGAAATGATTTTACTAATTTCCACTCTCACTGAAATGCCTATTTGTCCAAATCCTTTTTTTGATACATGGTTTCTCTGTGTAGCCCTGGCTGTCCTGGAATTCTCTATTCTGTTACCTTACTGAATTGTTATACTGTTTATTTTTGTCATTGTTTATCATCGATGCGGTTTAATTTTGTATATACACTATTGTATATATTCTGCAAACATATTTTTACTTCTCCATTTTTGTATCTGTTTTATCTAATTGTATTGGCTATACCTGCATTATATTGTCAAATAGTTCTCAACCTTAATTGAATCACATTCACTATTTTGCACTAAGATACTGGATTTTGGATTGGTGTGTGTGTATATATATATATATAATCATATAATTTATATATCAATTACCATTTTTTTTCTGACTCTCTTAACTTATAAAGCTTTATTTGGAATTGCTTTTATGAGAAGTAAGGTTGAGCCGGAGAGGTGGCTCAGAGGTTAAGAGCGCTGCCTGTTCTTCCAGAGGTCCCGAGTTCAATTCCCTATGGTGTCTGAGTGCGGACAGAACACTGTGTACCTGACCCATAAATCTGAAAAAAAAAAAAAAGTTTTGCCGGGCAGTGGTGGCGCACGCCTTTAATCCCAACACTCGGGAGGCAGAGCCAGGCTGATCTTTGTGAGTTCGAGGCCAGCCTGGGCTACCAAGTGAGTTCCAGGAAAGGCGCAAAGCTACACAGAGAAACCCTATATCGAAAAAACCAAAGGAAAAAAAAATAAATAAAGAAGTAAGGTAGACCCTTTCTATTTTTGTATTCAATTAATTTTTGCTTTGATCTTTATTAAAGCCTGTCTTTATTAGGTTTGTTTTCTTTTATAGTCATTCTTTTTAAAGAATCAAATTCTTCAAGGTTACGAATTTTCCTGAGTGTAGCTGGCTTAGCTACATCCTGCAAATTTTCATGGATTTTAATTTTTTTTTTGTTAGTTTCTAAGTGATATACTCTTGGCATTTTAAATTTTGTTTCTTTTTTTTTTTTTTCATCCAGCTATTAGCTAAGAGAATGAGTTTCAAGTTCTGGTTAATGGGAGGTTTTCTTTTTAATTATTATTTTTAAAATTTGATGTTTATGAGTATTTTGCTTGCATGTATGTCTGTACCATGTGAGTGCCCAGGCACATAAGAGGACACCAGATTCTTTAGAACTGGCGTTACTAATGGTTGTGAGCCTCCAAGTGGGTGCTAGGAAGCGAACCTGGGTCCTGTAGAAGAGCAACCAATGTTTTTAACCATTGAGTCACCTCTAGCTCCAGTAGCAGGTTCTTGTTTAAAATATGATTTCTAATTATATCACACTGATGGATGAGTATGTACTGTAGATATTTAGAGTTTAACTAATTTTTAAAAAGATGTTTTTTTAGTTAGGTGCGTGTGTGCGTGCATGCGTGCGTGTGTCTGTGTCTGTGTGTCTGTGTGTGTCTGTGTACTCATGCTTGTAGAATCAACCTAGAAGCATCAGATTTCCCTGGAAATACGGAGGTTATGAGACACCTGGCTTGGATGCTGGGACCTAAATTTAGGTTTTCTGCAAGAGCAGTAGATGCTCTTACCTGCTGAGCTGTCTTTTTTTCCGAAGCTTTAGTGCTTATTGATATTTATTTCGAGACCTTACCAATAGTGAATTTAATTTGTTTCATGAATTCTGGAAAGTAATTTATCTCATTATATACTTCAAAAATACCTATATGTCTACTAGTCTGACAATTATTGGCAGTTATTTTTATTTGTTTCTTTTATGTTATTGATATTAACTTACCTAGTCTTATTCCTGTCAACTTTGTTTTAAACTTAAAAATCTGCAACAAGTTTCTGTTTCTTTTGTGTAGACCTAGCCGACCTGAAAATTAAAATACAAATTAGGCTGGCCTCAAACTCCTGGAGATCTGCCTACCTCTGCCTCCACCCACAGCTGCCCAGAAGTTCTGATTCAGGAGTTCTGCTTCTTTTCAGTGCAGAGTAACTTTGTCAATCTCATTTAATGCGTTTGTTTTGGCCTTGTTATATTCGTACTTATTTTCAACCTCCTGTGTCATCTTGTTGGATTTTTCCGGTACTAGTTGAATTTTGTTTGATCATTCAGTAGGAAAGCTTTTACATTTTAAATGAATAATACATTTTATGAACAGATATGGGGAGATTGTCAACATTAATCTTGTGAGAGACAAGAAGACTGGGAAATCCAAAGGATTCTGTTTCCTGTGCTATGAAGATCAGCGGAGCACGGTTCTGGCTGTTGACAATTTCAACGGAATTAAGGTAAATGTGCTTACTGTGCAGGATTTGCCTGGACTTTTCCTGTGTATGAGGTAGGCTTCAGGGGTTTTTTTTGCCTGCTGTTTACAGATGCAGGAATAGTACTGGTCAGCTGGATGTATTGTGGGGGTTATAGAAGTGCTTAGACACACTGGATAGGGAATGATTCCAGGAAACCATTTTCTGGTTCATGCATTTGCTAGGCATTCCTTTCCCCTATGTGTTAGCAAACTGTTGTTCCAGAAACATGGGTACTGTGCCCCCTTATCTGGGGGATGTTTTTCTTACACACATTTTCCATCTGTTCTAGTGCATTAGAGACCAGAAACACTGCTCTTGGATATTATGCTGTGCTAGGGAACCAGGGGCTTCATCATGGTTTTATGAGCTAAGACAGACACGTATATCTAGTATATGATTCCAGTGACTTAACATATTGGCTCTTGGAAATTCTTTACTTAAAATCTGGTGACCAATTCTATAAAAATAAGCCATTCTGAAATTTTAAGGGAGTGGCCTTCAGAAGAAGTCACCATCAAAGGAAAATTGCATTTAAAAAAAAAGTATGAAAATGAGAAATAGAATGGATGACAGAAGCTTCTCAGGCTTAAAGGTACATATAACTATGCATTCTTGGAATGGGACAGTAAAACTGAAATTTAGGGTTCAGATGCTATTACCTGTATAGAAGTAGATCTGCTTCAAAGCAGACTGTTTATAAAGCAAAGGGTTCATCTTATTGCTGTTGACCTGTACAACTATAGCTTATAGTCCAGTAGTCAGTGGGAACTGAAGGTCCTATATGGTAGTAGAAAAAAGTATGAGAGCTCAAGAAAAAGGAAGAGAAGCTAGGAATATAGCTCAGCGATAGAGTGCTTCCCTAGTATATACGAAACCCTTCATTCATTACCACCACCACCACCGCAGCAAAAGAATTTTGTTCCCTTGGGCTTATTTTGCCTCCTGATTACTTTGTTGAAAAAGCAGCTGTAGCATTAGATTTCATGTTTCTAGTCCTCATGCTTTTCTAGGGCATGTCATTTTCTTGTTAAACGTTGTGTATAACTGTGTGTATGTGCACATATTCATGTGGGTGCATGTATAGGTGGAGGCCAGAGAACAGCCTCGGCATCATTCCTCAAGATCTGTCTACCTTTTCCTCTTCCTCTTTTTTTGAGACAATATCTCTCACTTGGCTGGAACTTGTCAAATAGGCTAGGTTGCTTGGCCTGTGAGCTCTAGCAGTCTTCCTATCTCTGCCTCCCAGTGCCAGAATTACAAGTGTGTGCTACCACACTCAGATTATGTAGGTTCTTGGGACTAACCGCAGGTCCTTATTCTTACGAGGGACCAACTATATCATTTCCCTAGCCCTGTAGCTAATCAATGTGCTTTAAATCCTAAATTCTCGTAGACTTTCTCGATGATGTGCTTAGGACAATACTTCTGAGTACTTTTTAACTTCATGACACACGAAGAACATGAAGAAATTTGCATAGTACCTATAGTATATCAAAGGGGGCTCTGGGCACAATTGCCCCAGAGATCTCACTTGCCCCACGCCCCATTTACTTGCCCTGAGTGCTGTGTATTATTACTAATAGCTATATATGCTATAACGTACCAGTTGAACATGTTTTCTTTAGTGATTTCTTTATATAAGGTAATGGATGTGATCCAAACCTTGGTTCTCTGTAGTTTGGTTCAGATAGCTGGATGCGGGGGCTGTCTTTGCTGAAACATTTCTGATCTTATTTAGATCAAAGGAAGAACTATCCGTGTGGACCATGTGTCAAACTACCGGGCTCCTCAGGAATCAGAAGATGTGGACGATGTGACCAGAGAGCTTCAGGAGAAGGGCTGTGGGGCTAATACACCTCCGTCAAGTTCTCCTGAGGTCTCTGAAGATGAAGATGTCAAACCCATAAAAAAGCACAAAAAAGGTGGGGTGTTAAAACTCAGGAGAAGATTCTGGGTAGCCCTAGTGTCTTCTCTCCCAAGCATGCATAGATAGTCAATAATCCACTCTTCAGTATAAAAGGGGAAGGTGTGAGAATCCTTATTTGAATTGAGAAAGCACAAGTGTCTGAGGAAGGAAGGCTAGTGGTGTGGGCAGAATTGTGTCTCCTTAAGTTGATATGTTGTCGTCCTAACCCTTCAGTATCTCAGAAGGAGATTGTGTTTGGAGATACAGCCTTTCTGTGTGCGATTGTTTTGTACAACTTGACCTGTCAGAAGAACAGGCGTCCAGTTTGATGCTTGAAGACATTTTCCGGGAGGCATCACCTGGGACTGCTGCTGCTGCTGCTGCTGCTGCCTGGGATGTCTTTCACATGCACGTCCTCCGTCTGCTAGCATGGGAACGTTTTGGTCTTTTGTTCTGTTTGGTTTTTTCGAGACAGGCTTTCTCTGTGTAGCTTTGCGCCTTTCCTGAAACTCACTTGGTAGCCCAGGCTGGCCTCGAACTCACAGAGATCCGCCTGCCTCTGCCTCCCAGTGCTGGGATTAAAGGCGTGCGCCACCACCGCCTGGCTGCATGGGAACATTTTGGAATGTCTCAGTTTTATGTGATCTCCTGAGAGAAGGAAGGCATATTTTAAGAAATTTCTTTGTGTTTTCTTTTTCTTATTGATTGCCCCCCCACCAGACAAAAAGGAGAAAAAGAAAAAAAAGAAAGAAAGAGAGAAGACTGAACACAAGGTGCAAGCCGAGTTGCCATCCTGCTCTTTGTCCTCCAGCAGCAAGGCAGTAAAGGAAAAGGATGAGCCAAAGAAGCACAGCAGCAAGAACGCAGAGAAAGCCCAGAAGTCTGAATCCAGAGAGGGGAGGCAGAAGCACCCAGGCTCCCCTGACGTCAGGAGTTCCTTCCATGGTAGAGCAGAGGACCCCGAGTGGGAGCCAAGAAGAGAGAAACCCAAGCATGAGCATAAGTCCTCGAGTAGGAGGGAGGGAGAGGAGAGGAGCAGAGAGAGGGACAGAGATAGAGGGAGGAGCTCAGGTACTCATTCGAGCAGGCATGGTGGCCATTCTGAAGGGCGGAGTCATAGAAGCAGGAGTCCGGATAAGTCCCATAGGCATAAGAAGCATAGGCATTCCCGGGAGCGGGAATCCTTCCATGCCAGTGACCGTAGACATTACTGAAGCCTGTTCCAGCTGGCCAGTTCTTTGAAAATATTTTGTTGCATAAATATCAAGTTCTCTTTGTTGTTGTTATTTCTCTGCATAGGAATATATAGGGGACTGAATTCTTTCAATCCCTTACATGACAGAGTTGTTCAGAAGGCTATAGTTTCAATAGCCAGATATCTTGGATTTAAAAAGCCAAACAAACACGATCCACTGTCCCTGGGAAATTAGTTGGTACTGACCAGGGTTTGTGGCTTAAATTTGGTTTATAGACTTGGCCCTTAAACCCATAGACCTCTGGTTTGCGATTGCTAGGAAAGGCAAGCGCAAGGCAATGCTTGAGTTCTAGCATTGAAGATGTTAGATATTTAGAGTCCAGCACTGTAGGACCTTACCAGATGGCAGGTACAACTGTAGAGAGCTGCAGCTTATGAGATTTGGAGAGCCTAATGTGGATGGGATAGGATTCCCAAGACCAACCAGTTCCCTGCCCTTTAAATTTCTTTTCTGGTTGTTTCGTTATGCCAGGGATGGAACCCAGGTCCTTGCACGTGCTAGGAAAGTCTCAGCTATATCCCATTCCCTTTATTTTATTTTTGGTTTTTTGATGGTTACATGTATCTCTTTGTGTATTTTTTCTTTGTAATTTATTTATTTGTATTGAGATGAAATTCATATAAAATTAACCATTTTAAGCAATTCAGTGGCATTTGGTCCATTCATTGTTGGACTAGAACCATTTTCATGTAGTTCTAAATCATTTATACCTTTCTCTCTCGTCCCTGACAACCATAAATAGACTTTTATTTCTATGGATTTGCCTATTTCTTACTTTTCTCATTTCTGTGACAAAATTTCAAAATGCCCAAGGAAAGCAGCTTGAGGAAGGGTTTGTTTTCTTGGGTTTGGCTGCTTGTGGAGGCCACAGAACTTTTGAGTGTCTATCACTCTCCACCTTTCTTTTAAGACAGGATCTCTTCCTGCGCTGAGAGATGTTTGGGTTAGACCAGTTTGGCTGACTGGCATATCCTTGGGATCTGCTTGCCTCTTTCCTCACCCAGCTCTAGGGTTACAAGTATTTAGATGCTGGGAATCCAAACTCAGGTTTTCCCATGTTTGTTCAGCAAGCACTTTACCCACTGAGCCTTTTGCCCAACCCTTATTCTATCTTACAGTTTAGGGGATACTGTCTGCCCTGGTGAGGAAGACATGTAGCAGGAGCTTGAGTTGTACATGGTCATATTGTATACTCAGGAAGCAGAGAGAGATGGATATTGGTGCTCGGCTCACTTTCTCATTCTTCCTTTTTATCCAGTTCAGGATTCCAGCCCATGGTGTAGTGCCACCCACATTCAGAGTGGCTCTTCCTTTTTAAACCTCTCTGGAATTATCACAGACACTGAGAGGTATGTCTCCTAGGTTGATGATGAAGATTAAATATCTGCTTGGGTGTTTTGTTGAAGTGGCCCTTTTTATGTCCCGCTTCTTTTTTTTTTGGGGGGGGGGCTTTTTTGAGACAGGGTTTCTCTGTGTAGCTTTGGTGCCTGTCCTGGATCTCACTCTGTAGACCAGGCTGGCCTCGAACTCACAGAGATCCGCCTGGCTCTGCCTCCCGAGTGCTGGGATTAAAGGCGTGCGCCACCACTGCCCAGCCTGTCTCCCTTCTTTAGCCTGGTGTGGTTTCAAAGCGGATAGTGTAGCATGTTGGCAGTACTTTCCTTCTCATGGCTGCATAATGATGAAGAGAGAGATGGTTTTTGTTCACGGATGGGCATCTGCTTCTTTTTTACTGTCTGGCTAATCATTGTGCTTTTGGGGGTTCCAGACATCCCAGGCTTCCTTCTGGGCTTAGTTCATGTCTCAAGTCACCACTCTGCTAAGATGGGAGGTTGTCATCTCTATTGCCTGTCCAGTCTGATGAGCAGTTCCTTCTTAGCTTTCTTCTCTTAAAAAAGTTTTAAGATTGAAAATGTAACTACATCAATTCCCTGTTCCACTCCTCCCTCCATGACCTCCTATGCTCACTCAAATTCATAGCCTCTTATTCTTTAATTATTACTATTACATATAAATATCTGAATAATTATAGAAATGCCACCTGTTAAGTCTGTTTAGTGTTGGCTTGTATATGCATGTTTTTGGGCTGAGCACTTGGTTTGAGATAAATATTTAAAGGACTCATCCTTGGGGAAGACTAATTTTCCCTCTCATCAGTCTTTAATTGCCCACAGCTCTGCATTTAGGGTTGGGGCCTTTGAGGTTTCTCCCATTCACATTGGCAAGTCAACTGATGTCATCATTCAGGTCTCCTTTTAGCAGCCATATCACTGAGATTTCCTGAGTGTAGCTTCGCTGTCATAGCTAGAAGATAGAGTCTTGCAGCAGACTTCTAGTCCTCTGGCTCTTAGAATCTTCCCACCCCTTCCTCTGCGATGCTTCCTGAGCCTTAGGTGTAGGGTTGTGTTGTAGATGTTTCAGTCGGGGCTGGGTACCCTGTGGTCAGTTGTTCTCTGCATTTTGACTACTTACTTCCTACTTTGTGGAATTATCTCTGCTGTGAAAAGAAGTGTCTTTGAGGAGGGATGAGAGCAGTTAGGAATTACACAGGTTTAGGAAAGTGGTAATAGTAGGTTCTTTAAGATCCGTGACCTCATTAGCCATGGATGGCTGACTAGGATTATAGTACCAGGCATCATTTCCCTCCTGTTGAATGGACCTAAGTCTGATTAGACAGCTGTTGGTTACTACCAGTATACAAGTGCCACTATTGAACCGTTAGGGATAACTTGCTGTATGGATCTTTGTTGTGAATTGTAGGTGTCACAGCTGCCTGGGATTATTGATTGCTTCCTCCCTTGGCACCTTGCTAATACCTTTTGGTACTATTAAAGCTAGTCCTTGGGGAGGAGGCTTTCAGGTCAGATCTAGCTCAAGTCTTCTCAGTGCTGTGTCCAAAGTGGGTGTTGCCTTCAGCAATAGAGACTGACTTTCAAGGGCAACAGCAATAGCTTATATTGTTTAGGGGAGCAGAGATTCTCATGCCTGATTCTGGGATTTCTATTAGATGGTCTAGGACTTTTTAAAAAATCTTTCCCTGTTATGGAAAATAGATTTTTTCTTGCATAATATATTATATCCTGACTATTATCTCTGCTCCCTCTACTCCTCCCAGTTCCTGCCCACCTCCCCTCCCATCTGTATCTACTCCCTTTCTGTCTCTCGTTATAAAACAAACAGGCATTTAAGGGATAATAATAAAATGAAATATAAGATCAAACAAAAAACCACAATGGAATTGGACAAAACAAACAGAAGGAAAAGAGTTCAAGAGAAGACACAAGAAACAAAAACCCACTCATTTGCACACTCAGGAATCTCATAAAATTGCTAAACTGGAAGCCATGATATATACACAAATGATCTGGTGCAAACCTGTGCAGGCCCTGTGCATGCTGCCTCAATCTCTGAGTTCATATGAGCTTTGCTCATGTTGATTTAGAGGGCCTTGTTTTCCCGGTGTCCTCCATCCCCTCTGGCTCTTAACTCTTTCTGCCTCCTCTTCCACAGGGCTCTCTGAGCCCTGAGGGTGTTGTGGGGTATCCACCAGAGAAGACTGCTCAGACATGGGTTTAAGTCAATAGAAAGTCTTTATTAGCTGGCCAGGATCAGGATCCCAGTGTAGCACCTAACCTTTCTCAGGGTGAGCTTTTAAGTTCAAAAAAACATATTCTGGGTTGATGTACTTCACTTAACAAAACAGTTCGCCTGAAGCAGAACTACAGAAGCCAAAAAGCAAGGTTAGTACTTTTAGAGTCTTCCCAAAAGGTCTTTGTTTTCGTTTTGGCAGGTGGTACTGTCTACGTGCTGAATTTTACAGCCTGGATGATACTTTTTTTTTTTTTTTTTTTTTTTAAGGTGAAACTTTTTTTTTTGCCTTATGCGTTTTATTTTAAAAATCCTTCATATATTCCTTTCACAGTTGGGTGTTTTCTTTTTTTATTAAGAAATTTTTTTCCTCCATTTTGCACACATTCAAAGATCCCCCTGAATGATACTTCTATCATGGAGCCAGTTGTACTAAGGTCTAGGGCCCTGTTTCGTTCCCCACTAGTCTTAGTGAATGAGTCAAATCGTGGACTCATTCTGCTCTGAAGAGGTGTAGCTGGTCCTAAGGGCCATTAATTTTACTAAACTGATACATAATTGGCCATACAGTTTGACATGCCGGGCCCCACCGTTAATCCAGTCAGAATGAGAATTAAAGGCCCAGTCAGTGCTGATGGCAGAGTAGTTAGCCAGGGGACCAAGAGAATAGACTGGTATCAGTTCTTTGTTGTGTGTCTTTGCCGCTTTTGCTTTTTGAGGTTTTCCCCAACCATGCAAGATTTTCTCTAATTGCTCCTGATCAATTAGCATAGAAACAACAGCAAAGTCATACATGGTTTCCTTTATCTAATGACAAGTAAGTCTAAGCCTCTTCAATTTTGTAGGACCATTTCTGTAAGGGTGTCTGACTGTTGTTTAAATTTAGAAACAGGAACATATAATACCTCTAGGTCTTGATCAAACCATCTACTTCATTTGGAAAGCATCAGAAGAGGCATATTTAGGCAAACCATTAATACATGTCCACTAGGTATTCTCAGGGGCTCGATAATATTGCTGTTGTCCAGAAGAATTAACCTATAAGGCAGAATAGCAGGCATCAGAAGAAAGGGAAGTGTCTAGGTTAAAGGTTTTAGATGTTAGACAGGTTTCAGCCTCTTGTAAATCCTCTAACGTTAATTTGGGGTAACCCCAGTCAGTTTTGTCAGTCAGTGGGCTGACAGGCTGGTTAGTTCCCATCCCTCTGTAGTATGGCAGCTGGGGGTCTAAGCATAACCAGACCTTGGAACACTCTGCCCTAAATGTGATGGCTCCATAAAATCTTTCCCCTTCTCACAGACCTCCAGACCTTAGCACAACTGACTCCATGATGGAAATACCATTCAGGACATAAAACCCAGCATGTAGACAGTACCATCTGCCAAAATGAAAACAAAGACCTAATCCATCAAAGTCCATAGTTCTGAGAAAGACTCTAAATGTACTAACCTTGCTTTTTGGCTTCTGTGGTTCCTCTTATGGATAATTGTTCTTGTTAACTGAAGTGTGTCTACACAGAATATTTTTTTGTGCTTAAAAGCTCACCCTGAGAAAGGTTTGGTGCTGCATTGGGATCCCAGAGACCCAGTATGACTACCAGCTGGCTAATAAAGATTTTCTGTTGGCTTAAACACATATCTGAGCAGTCTTCTCTGGTGGTTGATCCAAAACATTTTCTGGAGGTTCCACTAAGATCCTCAGAGACCAGACCTTGAGACACTGGGGGTCTCAGAGCCCCTCAGATCCAGGAAGAGTGACTCGGGACTCCTACGGGGTGTGCAACCTGAGATGTTCCAGGTCCCCAGGACTCCCTTTGATCAATTGCTGCCTAATGCTTCAGAGGACCCTGGCACTACCACCCCAAAAGGAAACATTAGAAAGTCACCTGGTCTCTCACTTCTGGAGGTAAGTTCTGGTTAAGGCACCTTCTGATTGGACACATAGAGGTTGGACATGCCTGCTGATCCAACATCCAGGATCTGTGTGACATGTCACTGGATTCCCCCTGACTGTTCAGGTGTATGAATGTCTGGTTGTTTTTTACTCTGTGTCTCTCTGTTCATGTGTGTCTCTGTGTGTCTTTCTGTGTGTTTCTGTCAGTTTTGTTTCCCTTTATTGACCAGTGGCTTTCTCTGGTAACACACACACACACACACACACACACCCCAACTTAAGACTTGTGCCCTCTAGTTTGGAATCCAAATAGTTTTCGCTCTGCCAGGTTGTCCAGAGAAACACAAACAAAAAACAAAAACCCCTCCACCTGTCCCACCCACTTCAGCACTCACTTGTTTCATCCCTTGACTCCTGGGTCATCCAGGGTCCTGGTCCCTGTGTGTGTGTGGAGTCAGGGAGGGGCCGAGCCTCTCATCCAAGGCCCCTGCCATCTAAGCAGAATGCACACAGGGAGGGGGAAATAGTTCCCTGAGGTGAGCATTCCCTCTTACACTAACCTGCCTGCTCTAAGCAGTCCCAGGGGAGGGGGAAAGAGGAAGTTCCACTCCTTCCTCTTTCATGATTTCTGTCTCCATTTCAACCAGGGTCCATACAATTGGAAAACTCAAACCATTCTTTGAAAAAAAGCATAAAAACTGCCCCCCCCCCCCGTGGACAGTGCACCCTGGACAGACAGATTTTCCCTTCTGTCCAACACTGATCAAGGAGACTAAAAAAATGTGCTAGGTACTTTTTTGAAGGATTAAAGACAGCTGCTAAAAAGATTCACTTTGTCACCCAATTGACCCCAGATATTAGAGAAAGGTTATAAAAATTAGAAAAATGTAAAGGTATAAGTAGGTTCCAGTTGCTGGAGGTAGCTCAAAAGGTGTTTAACAACAGGGAACTGATTGGGACAAGAATTTTTGCATAAGCTGAAAGCCACGGTCACCTTCCTCTGATGATAAGATGCAGTTAGTTAGATTTACAGATACCCAGCAAAACTTTGGTGTCTTACCCTCTGTCAAAAGAATATCTCCTAGCTGAAAGCCCTGCCTCCAATTAAAAGATGCAGTTGGACTGTTTCTCATATTGACCACAAAGATTTCCAGAGGTATATTCAGAAACCAGTCCCCCAGGACTGGCCCAATACCAAGTTCCTATAATTGTTCAACTAACCCGTTCAGCTACCCTCATCCAGATGAAACAATACCCAATGACTTTGGAAACAAAAAGGAAAAATTGCAGTCCATATTGCCTGGCTTAGAGCCGGGCATCCTGGACTAGAGACTGGCATGCCCTGCCAGTCACTCTGGAATACATCTTTCTGGGACCCCTGATTCTCATGAGTCTGATTCTTCCAGAGAAACGGGTGTATACTGTCATGGACTTGCAAGATGCATTCTGCAGCCTCCTATTGACAGAGGTGAGTCAACGCATCTTTGCTTTCAAATGGAAAGACCCAGAAGGAGTTTAAAGCAGGCAATGTACCTGGACTAGATTGCCCCAAGGATTTAAAGACACTAAATGCTGACCTCCTGCCCTTCCAGCAGAGGGTTTCTGGGACCATATTTTTACAATATGTAAATAATCTCCTCCCAGCCTGTATAACTACAATAAATTATAAAAGGACCACAGGAACTGCTGCAAGAATTACAGACCTTGGGCTATAGAATGTTGGCTAAGACAACTCTGTACATCAGAGGCCACCTATCTTGGCTACCAGCTGAGGGAGGCAAAAGGAGCCTGTCTCAGAGTAGGATTGCTGCCATCCTTCAGATCCCAACTCCAAAGACTGAGAGACAGGTCCCAGAGTTCCTAGGTGCAGCTGGGTATTGCTACCAGAGTTTGTGGAAATATCAAGGCCTCTAATCACCAGCATGAAGTGGTGTGATCTAGATAGAGACTAAACAAAAGACATTTAAGGCTTTAAAAGCAGCTCTGACTTTGGCTCTAGGGCTAGCACTTCCAGAAGTAGCAGGAATCTTAAATGGTCTTATTAATAAGAGCAAACCCGGAGCCAGGTATTGGGGTGAATGCTGGAAGATCAGAGAAGCAGAACAAGCCACAGCTTCCTCACCTCGCCAATTCCTCAGCTGATCCTGTTTCCTCAGACTGGAAGCCTCTGAGTCCTCATCCAGAATGAATCTCAGCTGAATGGCTGCTAAAAGCCTAAAAGCTTAACCAGCCTCTAGTTCCTGGTCCTCATGCCTTATATACCTTTCTGCTTTCTGTCATCACTTTCTGGGATTAAAGGCATGAGTCACCATGCCTGGCTGTTTCCAGTGTGGCTTTGAACTCACAGAGATCCGGATGGGTCTCTGCCTCCCAAGTGATAGGATTAAAGGCATGTGTGCCACCATTTTCTGGCCTCTGTATCTAGTGGCTGTTCTGTTCTCTGACCCCAGATAAGTTTATTAGGGTGCACAATATTTTGGGGAACATAATATCACCACATCCAGATGTCTCCAAACCTTTCCATCTGCTGTGTGACACAAAGGACTCAGCCTAGGCTTCATAACAAGACCTTGGCTTAGAGCCAACAACAAAATGGACTTAAACTTAGACCTTTGAATTCTAGGCAAGCATTCTACCAACTGAGCTACAGCCTCGGTTGTCCTGACTTTTAAAGGAATTTACTTTTTTGGCATTGTTTTCTTGAAATATTTGCTCTTGATGGTTGTGTTTTTGTAAAGCTTTGTAACTGCCATCTGTTAACATCCTGCAAAAGTACAAGTGGCAAAAGACCCCGAGCAGCATTTTTGAGTTGTTAAAATGTCACCAGCATGACAGACTGAATTAAAGCTCAAGAATGGACTCTATATAGTCCTGGCCTAAGAGCTACTCCTTTTATACCTCTTAGTTGCTTAAAATTGGCAATAACAGGTTTGATTGGAACTAACTCTTTGATATCTGTCACCTCACAATATAGGACCGAGCCAGATCAGCCAGTCCAGATCTCTTCCATGTTGACGGACAGGCAAGGTCAAACTACCAGCAACATCTTCAGAGAATATTGTTCTCGGAAGTTGTCAAGGGGGAAATGTCAGAATCAAAATGAAGCCATTCTGGGCATTGTGCCTCTTGCCTGTAATAAAACTTAGGAGGCTGAAACAAGAGGATCATAAATGTGAGGACAACCTAGGCTTCATAGTAAGCCCTTATCTCAAAGCTAACAACAAAATGGAGTCACTTGTGTCAGCCCTTCCAAAAGTCACTAAAGCTAAGAAGTTATTGAGAGGTGGTTATTACGCATGGTTGTCTGACACTAACTCTTGGATCCTACTTGAGTTCTGTTTGTGAGATCTTTAGACACAGGATTGAGATGTATGGTGCCAAAGCTCAGTGGGTAAATGATTTCTGCACAAGCCTGACAACATGAGTTAGATCCTAAGAACCCATGTAAAATGCTATATGCAGCGGCATGCATCTGTAGTTCCAGTACTCCTACAGAAAGATGGGAAGTGGGGACAGGAGAATCAGCTGAACACACATGGGCCAGATATTCTGGAATATACAGTGCAGCAGCAAAAACAACAAGGGAGACCCTGCCTCAAAACAAGGTGGGATGACTCTTGAGAAGTTATCTTCTGACCTCCACACACATGTTGTGACATGCGTTTGCATTTACACACACACACACACACACACACACACACACACACACACACACACACACGCACACGCACATAAAACTTAAACGATCTTTTAAAAAAATCACAAAAAATATAAAAACCAATAGTGGGGAAATGTAATCCTCTTGACAGGAATAAGATGTTCTCAAGAGACACTTCTGCTTCTCCCTTTGGATGTCAGTATATAAAACGATGCAACTCAATAAATTGGAATTTCCCCAGAAAAAGGTTGGCTAATGCTGCTGAAGGGGAAACATCTTCCAGAAAGAGACTTCATCTAGTTCTGACAACTTATTGGACCATCTTGCAGGAAATACTAGAGCTAAGTCAATGAAGTTGTATATACCTCTTAACCTCTTTTTTATACCTATACTTCATGCGAGGGTCCCAAGGATGATTTGAGGACATTGGTCATTGGACCTTTTTATTCTGACAGGTATCTGAGCCTAGCTTGTTAGGGCTCCTAGGGTCAAGAGCTCTGATTCTTGAACTTTTGTAATAGGTTTTTCTACCGCAGTTAACCCAATCTAGAAACTTTCTCACATGCATACCCAAAGATTAATTTCATAGGTGGGTCTAGAACTTCTCAAGTTGACAATCAATATTAATCAACACAAGTCCATTCCTTGTCAACTTGACACCCAAACATCACTTTTAAGCAATAACCTTTCACACCTTGTCCTCATAGGCTCATGGCCATCTCATACTGGCAGTTGTATTCACTCTAACTTCAAAAGTACCTGTAATCTTTAACAGTGGCATAACCATTTCAATGTGTAAGTGCAGAGGTTCTTTAGAGGCTCAGGCAACCTCTTAAATGTGAGTCCCTATAACATCAAAAAAAAAAAAGCTACATACCCCTAGTATACAATGGTACAGAATAAACATTCCCATTCCTAAAGGGAGGAATGGATTCATACCAAAGAAAGTTTGGATTCAAGACATACAAAAACCTACCAGGGATAAAAACCACCAAATCCTGCAGCACTGTGTCCAGCATCTGGAGCTCCTGATGGAATCATCTGGGCTCCAAAGGAATTGGGGAGCTATTCCTCCAGGTCTACCTCCTGTAACACACATAGCCTGTCTCTTGGGTTGGCTTTATGCCATACCTGCAGCTTTCATTGGCAGATGCCCCATGATACTAGCATTCCAACCAACATCCTAGGGTCTCCATTGCAACTTGGGCTTCACTTTAACAAATTCAAACACCCTAGATCATCAAATGATGCTGCCCACATTGAGTGTGGGTCTTTCCATTTAATTAGCCCAGTCTAGAAACTCCCTCCAGATATGCCCAGAGGTGGGTGATTGTAGATTCTGTCAAGTTCATGATTAACATTAATCATCACACTTGATAAGTAAATATCTACTCTCAGCCTCCATCTTAGCCATTGTTGTTACTCTGTACATGTGCCCATAGTATCCAGGGCATGGTAATTAGAGACAAAGACCCATGCAGTTGGCTAAGTCATTTTTGTATTGTTTTAAATTATATAACAGAATTGGACTTCACAATTGTGAGGACTGTTTAGATATACCTGAAATTTATAGGCAAGGAGCCAATATTAGTACACAGGTAGAATTTTTATCACAGAAAGCTTGTTTGGTCTTAAGGACTTCTGTTGATTGGATAAGGCCCACTCAGCTTATCAGGTAGGTAATTTTTTGCTAAAATCAACTGATGATTGTTATTTACCACATTTACAAAATGTCTTCACAGAAACAGGTTAGTGTTTATTGGGCACCGTGGAAACACAGCCTTAACCGAGTTGACAGAAAACTAGCCATCACAATTTATCTTCTTGTACAAGGTATGGGAGGCATTTCTAGAGCTTTCCTCTTGGCTTTCTTCAACTGACAGTGAAACATTTTCTTCCCCCCAAAGTTTTGAAAATACAATTTATTTATTTTTTTTTGTATATGTATATAGTCTTAGTTTGGGTTTCTATTGCTCTGAAGAGACACACCACGACCATGGCAATCCTTATAAAGAAAACATTTAATTGGGGTGGCTCACTTATAATTTCAGAGGTTCAGTCCATTATCATCATGATGGGGAGCTTGGCAGCATGCAGGCAGATGTGGTGCTGGCTACATCTTGGCTTTCAGGGAATAGGAAAGTGACTGAGATCCCTTTAGATGGTATCCTGAGCATAGGAAACCTCAAAGCTCTCCTCCACAGTTATACACTTCCTCCAACAAGGTCATACCCACTCCAACAAAGATACATCTCCTAATAGTGCCACTCCCTATCAGATTATGGGGGCCAATTACATTCAAACAACCATATATATATTTATATATATAATTTTTTTCACACAATATATTCTGATCAGTTTCTCCTCTCCCAACTCCTCCAAGATCCTCCTCACCTACCCACCCACCCTTCCACCCAACTCCATGCCCTTTATTTCTCTCTCTCTTTAGAAAACAGAATAGCAAAAACCCCAAAAGAATTAGTTCTTATCTACTCTAGGAGAAAGCTTCTATGATGGAGACCTTGGCTGAGGGAGACAGTCATTTATGGGTATATGTAGCTGGAGAGTTTTCTCTCCAGGTCCCACCAAGCCCTGGCAGTCCGACAGCCCATTTATAAAATAAACACACAGACGCTTATATTATTTGGCCTAATGGCTCAGGCTTCTTGTTAACTGTTCTTATATCTTAAATTAACCCATTTCTATAAATCTATACCTTGCCACGTGGCTCGTGGCTTACCAGCATCTTCACGTGCTGCTTGTCATGGCACAGCTGGCAGTGTCTCTCTGCCTCAGCCTTCTACTTCCCAGAATTCTCCTCTCTCATTGTCCCGCCTATACTTCCTGCCTGGCTACTGGCCAATCAGCATTTTATTTATACAGTGTGATATCCACAGCAGGTATAGCAGAATGTTGTTAGAAGTCATTTAATTTTTATTTCCCTTTAGTAGAACAATAGCATTTGTTTTTTCCCTAGGCCTATGGCCTAATTAGTCTCAGGTTCTTGGCCACCTGAGCAGTGTTAGGCCTGAGTTTCCTCTCTTGGAGTGGGCCTTAAATGCAATTAGAGAGTGCTTGGTTACTTCAACAACTTTTGTACCACTATTGTACCAGCGTGTCTTGCAGGCAGGTCATCATTGTAGACCACAGGGTTTGTAGCTGAGCTGGTGGTTACCTTTCTCCTCTGGTAGCATGCAAAGTACCTTGTGGTACTATGAACACTAGTCAGTAGTGGTGAAGGCTCTGGTTAGGCACAAGCTCGACTTCTCCATGTTCAATGAGATATGTAAGTGCTATCTTCAGCAATAGGGCCTTAGTGGTGAAAGCTTTTATCTACAGGAGGTTATTACCAAGTCAACTCAAGTTACATACTAAGGGCTGGAAAATCACTACTGGGTAGGCCAGCAGGCCTCCTGTCAGCTCTGTTTGGAGTCAGCCCTTAAGGTGTTACTTGGCTTCCATATACTTCTTGAAATGACAGGATATTCTTTTTCCAGGGTACATACACCTAAGTAAGTGGCTATGGGTAAATTTGTGGAAATACTGTGACAGTCATTACATACTCATTGCCCTACTTCACAGGAACCCATTTGCCATTTTCCAAATCTGAAAGTGGGCTGAAGTTGGTGAGCTGAACAATGAATGAGGAGCTCATTGGTGAAAACCTTCCTTATCCTTCTATTTGCTCTTTTTCAGTCTATAAATACTGAGCAGCCCCTTCATTATCTATCTGCTGTTCATCTGTTCACCATGTTCAATTCACCATCTCCAGACTCTTTGAGAAGAAAGTCCCTCTGGTTTCCCTTCAGACCATGTGCTTAGTCAGTATGTGGCTTCCTGGACTCTGGTGGTTAAACACCTCTACTTGATATCTTTGCTCACAGGCCCCTTTGTCTTTGTGGATGCTAATAAGAATCTTCCTTACTGTAGAGGAGAGCACTTCTGACATCAGGGAAGCTTGTGTCCCTGTCTCCAGTGCTCTCCTGGTGGCTTCTGTTCATGTCCTCCTGTTCTGGCTCTCTGCAGATACTGTCTTTTGGTTGTATTTTTGGCTTTATGTAATCTTTCCCTCAGCATTTTCATTCCTCCTTCTGTGGCTTTCCAGAGTTGCTCAGGCCTCTCATTTTTTTTCAGTGTTGGTTGTTACTGCACCAGGTCTCTGTGAGCTATATTGGTAGGGACATCTGACTCCTGGTCCTTTCCCTGGGACTAGATTCTGTGTCCCGAGAAAAGACTTCCAAGTCTAAACTCTTTCTTTTTATTTATTTGTATGTGTATACATGTTTGTATATTCATGTGTGTGTGTGTGTGTGTGTGTGTGTGTGTGTGTGTGTGTACACGCGCGCACACGTGTGCTCATATATAGAGGCCAATGGTAGATATCAAGTGTCTTCTTCAGTCGCCCTCCATTTGATTTTTTTGAAATAGAATCCTTTGTTGAATCTAGAGCTTGATGATAAGGCTATGGTGGTATTGTGGTTTGAATTAGAGTGCCCTCCATAGGCTCATATATTTGAACGCTTAGTCCCCAATTGGTGAACTATTTAGGAAGGATTAGGAGGTGTGGCCTTGTTGGAGGAGGTGTGTCACTGGAGGTAGGCTTTGAGATTTGAAAAGTCCATGACAGGCCCAGTCTTTCTCTGCCTGCTATACCTGCCTGCCTGCCTCCACAATCCTCACTATGATAGTCATAGATTAACCCTATGAAACTCTGAGCAAGCCCACAATTAAATGCTTCCTTTTTAAGTTTCCTTGGTCACGTGTCTCTTCTCAGCAATAAAACAATAACTAGGACAGGTTACTGGCCACCAACCCTAGGGATCTTTCTCAATTCTGGGATTACAGGCACATGTCATTTGGCATTTTTACATAGGTTCGGAGGATCTACTTGTGTGGCATGTACTGCATCAACTAAGCTGTTTTCCCAGCCCCTAAAATCTTGCTTTTGCAGCCCTCTTAATAATAGCATCCACAGAATCCAAACCCAGTGCTTTTTTTTTTTTTTTTTTACTCCTGCAAATCCCAGATGATCACATAAACTCTTTGGGATTGTGCTCTCCTTTGTGAAGCCTAGTACTTCCTCAGCCAGGTTATGTTGTGTTCCTTATCAACTTAATAACCAGGAGAGGCTGCTGACCACTCCTTTGAGGGGAATGCTAATTGTCCAATACAGGGAACAACTTCTGTAGCATCTTATGGTACAGAGGGATCTCTTAGCTCTTCTGAGGGACAAATAAGGTATTTTGGGGCCATCACACTCAGGGCTGTCTAGTCACATGTTCCCATTCCATGGTTTAGGGTATCAGAAGGGAAGTCGGTGGCCATAATTTGGCAGAGTGTATCTAGTAGGCATTAAGTATCGAGCCTCAGTCTTCCTGGAGTTCTGCAACTCTGGTACGGCTTTTCTTTTTCTTCTTTTTTGTGGTGTTGGCGTCTCCACTGAAGGAGGGAAAGGCCTCTGTGAGAACCACAGAAGCTCATGTAGTCAGTCTTTAGGTACATATTACCCACTTTCCATTTCTTAGTACCTTTCTTTGGGACATCAGGACTGCTTTTGATTGCTGAGTTTCCCAGCCATCTCCATCCTTTTTGTAAGTCCATTTCATCCAGATTTTTCACAAGTGTAAGTCAACACACTGTAAATTCCATTCATCTCCTACGTCATCTCCATAGTAATCCTTAACAGGGTCTTGTTGGAGTCTGAAGACCATGCTGCAGCTGGAGCCATACAGAGCTGAGCGTCCTGTGCTGCCACCCAGGGCCACAGTGTCCACCACTGATGCCGAGGGCCATGTCTGGGCGTGTTACCCTGTAGCAGCCAGGGTTTGTGGCCCATGTTGCTACTAACAGTTGTGTGGATACCAGGGGTCAGGTCAACCACCTGAGTCCATGTTGGTGGCTGAGGGACATGCTGCAGCCGGGCCATGAGGATATGAGTGACTTGTGCTGCTACTCAATGCCATGGTGACATCTGGGCCAGAGCTGCAGCTGAGGGCCATGTCTGGATCTCTGACCGTACTGTAGCCAGGGTCTGCATTGATGTCCTAGATTCTTGTTACCATCAAAGGCCACATGGATGCCTGAGATCTGGGGCCATGTTAGTGTTCGAGGGCTACACTGCTGCTGGGGCCATGCAGATCTGAGTGGCCTGCACTGCCACCTGGGGCCATGGTGACATCCAGACTCTGCTGCTGCCGAGGACCATGTTTGGGTCCATGGTCCGCAGCCGAGGTCTGTGCTGCTACCAAAGGTTACATAGAGGCCAGGGTTGGGGGCCAAAACCTATGGCCTTGTTGGTGTCTGGGGGCCATGCTGCCACCAGAGCTATACTGATCTTAGTGGCTTGTGCTCCCACCTAGAGCCAGAATACCATCTGGGCCCAAGCTGCTGCTGAGGGCCATGTCTTGGTCTGTGGTCCTGCTATGGGAACAATTCGTGATGGAATCAGAGGGCCATGCTGAGTCGGCCCTACCTTCACTGGCCCTGGGATAGCTGGCCCAGCCCCTCCTCCGCTGAATGCTGCAAGAGAGCTGGCCCTGACCCTCATGGGAGAACTGCTGCACCCCTGCTCCCCGCCTTACCCTTCCCATGTCCTCAGGAGAGATGGCCTAACCCCTCACCATGGTGGGGAGGGGAGAGAGCTGACCTTGATGGCATGGGCATAGGAGAGCTTGTCCTGCTCCTTGCCTGAGGGGGGGTGTCCCCAGTGGCCGGGACTGATCAGCTTAACTACCACCTAGGCCCACAGCCAGGCCTTGGGTTGGACCACCCTAACAGCTAACCTGTATAGGACTTGTTGGAGCTCATGAAGGGACTGGTCCTGTGGAATGGTAACTGCAGGATATCTGAGAGTAGTTCCGGTGAGGATCCAGGGGTGATGGTATACCAGAAACCAGAGGCCTTGAACCAGACCAGGGACTCATGGCAATGAACATTGGCAAGTAAAGCTGATTGGACAAAAGGGTACACTGTGTGACACACGGAGGCTCCCAATGTCACCAGGATGAATGAAGAGGTGTTGGAAAGGCAGGAAAGATGGAGGATCAAAGAGTTTTTTGTTGCTGTTTTGTTTTTCTTTTGCTTTTTGTTTGTTTGCTTGTTTTGTTTTATTTTGATTTTTTTTAAAAATTTTCATTTGGAGGACTGCTGCAGAGGGGAGGGGAGGATATGGAGGGACTGTGAGGTGAGTGGAATTGGGGTGCATGATGTGAAATTCCCCAAGTTTCAATTGAGAAATTATGTTAAATATTAAAAAAGGAAATCCTTAGCAATTGGATTGTCACCTTATACCTGGGATTATCCATGCTCTCACCATGATGTCCAGAACCACATCTCACTATGTATGGCCTGTTCTCTTAGGCTGTCTACCACTGGTACCATTTGTGGTAGTTTGGTTTATCTTAGAAGCAGAAATGAAGATGGAATTGAGAGTAAGAATGGGAATGCTCATTTGCCAGAGGAGGGTTGAGGGGAGAGAAGAGGAAGGGAGAGGAGAGGAGAGGAGGAGGGAGGGAGGGGCCGTTAGGGAAGACAATCATGAGGGAAATCAGTAGGGAGCCAGGCAGAATTTATATACAAACCTAACCCTTCTGCAAGGAAGGGGAGGTAGGAGAAGTCTTGAATTGTTTCAGCCAAGCATGTGTGTCTATTGGGAAAGACTATACAACTGGGACCCTGAGCAACCTGTCACATTCTTAGTGTCTTGGACTTTGAGGCTTATCATGCTATTGCAGAGCATCCCATAGGAAACTAAGTAGGCCCAGGTGTCACCTCACAGCTATTACTTGTAACATCTAAACCTGTTGCATTGTAGTGGTGGGTTTTGAAGACAGGGTAGCAGGATAGTCTACATCAGTGATTCTCAACCTTCCTAATGCTGTGACCCTTTAATATAGTTCCTCATGCTCTGCTGACCCCCAACCATAAAACTGTTTTCATTGCTACTTCATAACTGTAATTTTGCTGCCGTTATGAATTGTGATGTAAATATCTGTGTTTTCTGATGGTCTCAGGCGACCCCTGTCAAAGAGTCGTTTGACCCCTAAAGGGGCTGTGACCCACAGGTTGAGCACTGCTGATCGACATGAATGGCCATGCCATTTGTTGTGTTGAACAAACTCTTGTTCAAACCCAATGAATGCTCACTGACTTCTTCCCATACGTGGGATGAAAATGTCAAGTTTATTTCTCACCATTATCTATGAGAGTGGGGCTCTTCTCTGACAGTGTCCCTGCATATAAGTGGCCTGTCAGAGGAGTGTCATGTCTTGCAGGAATGGCAAGTCACACTGAGAAGTAACTGGAAAGTTAGGGCTTGGTGAAGACATGGCTGCCGGGCTTTAGCAATTTTGAATCTCAGCTTCAGCTTAGCAACATTCCTTTAACCAAGCTCAACAGCTGTGGCCAGAAGTTACGTAAATTCCCTCCAGTCAGAGGTACTGATGCATCATGTACTAGGCACAGCCTGAAAGAGTCCACTAGTTATTGGTTCACTAACCTTTGGGAATCCTGAATACTTCCTTGTTCCTTTCATGGTCCAGCTCACAGAGGACAGCGGGAGGTCATCGGTGCAGTTTCCTGGGGATGGCAAGGGTATTCACATCGAATAAAATGCTGGCAAAGGATGGCTTTCAGTTCTTGACACACCTGTTTTATTGATATGACCTCATCCACATCAGAGTCTCTCTGTCTCTGTGCACTTCCTCTAACCTTTGGAGCATGTGTCTAGTCTGTGTCGGTCTTGGCAGTTTATATGCTCATCAAATCTTAAATTGGGAATAATCTGTATCTGCTGCAGGCTATCCCTTCTGTAAACATGTTTTGAAGCTCCTGGAAAGGAATAACCTGCCTATTATCTAAATGGCATTCTAGTAAAGTGTAAAGTGTTCCACACTGTGCTGTTATGACCAAGGAATAAGGCCAGACATTTTCTGCTGTCTTCATTTTATCTGATCATGTAAACTCAGAAGACCATAATGTGGGATGTGCTTATTTGCAGTATGAATGATTTAACCTAGAGCTCTTCCTTTATGAAGAAAATGTTACTGGAAACTGCATCATAAAGGGATGGTAAGAGCAGGTCTTCTTTTCAATAAGAAAGAATCATAATTACATTTGAGATAACCATTTGGCATTCTATGTGCAAGGTCCTGTAAAGGGACAAATGATATAAATTATGGATGTCACTCTAATGAAGATGCTGTGTCACAGAGGCAGAGAGGATGCATATTTAGTGCCCTCTGGCATGAATATCAGTAAGAGCTGCTTGCTTTTTATACCTTAGAATTTAGGAGGATACTTTGGAGATCATGCAAGGTAACCTAGTTCTTTGAAGAAGCAATTTGTGCAATCCAAATGAATGTTTCCTTCTGTCTTTCTTTCCTCAGGATCAAATGAAGTGTTTTCTGTAATCTCATTCGCTTCAGATCAATATTAGAACTTGCTTAAGGTGTGATGTTGGTGATAATTATGATTCTTCTTCAAGAGGAAGTCTTATTTATTGATTTACTTGTTTGTTTGCTTTTGAGACAGGGTTTCTCTGTGTATCCCTGGCTGTCCTGGAACTCACTCTGTAGACCTGGCTAGCCTCGAACTCAGAGATCCACCTATCTCTGCCATCTGGAGTGCTGGGATTGAAGGCATGCACCACCACCTGGCTTTATTTATTTATTTGTTGCTTGTTCATATGTGTACAGGTGCATAGCAATGTGTGTATATGTGTGTGTGTGTGTGTGTGTGTGAGAGAGAGAGAGAGAGAGAGAGAGAGACAGAGACAGAGACAGAGAGAGAGAGAGAGAGAGAGAGAGGCCATCCTCAGATGTCATTCCTTAGAAGCTGTTCACCTTGTTTTTTGAGACCCTGTCTCTTACTGGGACCTGAGGCTCATCAATTAGGCTAGGCTAGCTGGCCAGCAAGCCCCAGGAATCAGCTACAGCAGGGATGCCTAACTTTCACATGGCTCTGGTCCTCAAGTGCTTTCCTGGCTGACATATCTCCCCAGCTCCTTTTATTTATTTATTTATTTATTTATTCATTCATTTATTTATTTATTTATTTATTCATTCATTCATTCATTCATTCATTCATTTATTTAGCCAAACATGTTTTATTTATTCTATGTGTGTGCATGTGTGTGCATGTGTGCCTCTGAATCCAGATGTGTATGTGCCACAGTGTGCATGTGTAGTTCAGAGAACAATCTTTTTGATTTGGTTCTGTCTTTATAGCATGGGTTATGGGTATCAAATTTAGGTCTTAAAAAGATTTTTTTTATCTGCTGAGTCATCTTGCTGGCCCTTATTTATTTTTTTAACAATCATATACTTTTATTATTTATTTCTAGCTTTTGAGATTATAATATAATTACATCATATCCCCTTCCCTTTTCTCCCTCCAAACTCTTTCATATATCCTTCCCGACTCCTTCAAATTCGTAGCCTCTTTTTTCACTAATTGTTGCCACACACACACACACACACACACACACACACACACACACACCCCTAAATACATAAATACAACATGTTCAGTCAGTATAATGTTGCTTTTATGTGTATTTCAGTACCTGTCATTTGGTATTGGATAACCAGTTGGTGTACTCTTCCATGGGGAAGACTCTTTCTCCTGCTCTCAGCTTTCCTTAGCTGCCTGTAGTTCTCTGTCTAGGATTGAAGCCCCATGGGCTTTCCCTCATCCATGTTAGCGTGTTCATTGGCATTGGCATTGTACAGCTCATGTATAGGTAGTCATGTTGGCAAGACTTCATGGGTGTAGCTTCTGACATTACAGGGAGGTACAATCTTACAAAAAACTTCTTGATCCTCTGACTGTTACAGTCTTCCTGCTCTTTCTTCTACAATGTTCCCTAAGCATTAGATGTAGGAGTTGTTTTGTAGATGTATCCATGGGAACTGAGCTCCACAACTCTTTGTTTAGATTGCTTGTGGTTTTCTGTAATGGTCTCTCTCTTTGCAATGAGAAGTTTCCTTGATGAGGAGTGAGGTCTACATTTGTCTGTTGGTATTAGGACAAATGTTTAGAATGTACTTAGGGGTTATGTTGATTTAGTAAATTAGCAGTTGTAGGTTCCCTTCTAAGAGCCATGACTTTACTAGCCCTGGATAATTAATTAGGTTCCCAGTACTAGCCATGATTTCCCGCTTGTTGAGTGTGTTTTAAGTTCAGTTAGAGAGCTGTTGGTTACGATCCAGGCATGTGTGCCACAAGTGCACTGTTAGGGTTATTGTACCATGTTGGTTGTTGTGTTGGTTCGTAGGCAGCATGGCTCGGTAAGACTATTGGTTGCTTCCATTCTTTGGAAGCTTCCATGATTCCTTCTGGCTCCTCTTTCATGATTCCTCTTTCCTACAACTCAAAAGAGGGCTTCTCATGCCTGGTGTTGGTGTTTTTATTATAGGTGGCCTTTGGCTATTGGAGCAAGCATTGTTAGCCCAGATGTGAAAATTTCATTTAAACTGTATATGTATATTTATATATACAGACTTACATGTATTATAGTAGTTTTCTTAGGTGAATAGTTAATGGTAAGATTCCTTATGATTTTTCTAGACATCCTTACTCTTATTTTACCCCCCTCCTTCTTCTGTATTTGTCTGATTCCCCTTCCCTGGTTGGGCACCCTCTTTTCTCACTTTCCCCATCAGATCACTTGTACTCTAACATTGCCTCTCTAATGCTCCCCCACCCTCCTGACCCAGGCAATCATCCCTTTTTCCTTTCCTAGTTTCTGTAGTTCTTCCAGGATATGTACTCCGTTCTGAAGATTTGTAGCTTAGGAGCCTCCAGTGAGAGAGAACATGTGATGTTTGTCTTTCTGGATTTGGGTTACCTTACTCAACATTATTTTTTCTAGTTCCCTCCATTTACCAGGCTAGACCATGAGGAAGAAAGTGTCCATGAACATTAAAAAATTTAAAATTAATATTTATTTATTGTTTTATTTTTGATATTATAATATAATATAGCATTTCTCCCTTCCCTTTTACCTTAGGGTTTCTGTTGCTGTGACCATCATGACCAAAAAGCAAGTTGGGGAGGAAAGGGTTTACTTGGCTTACACTTCCACAGCACTGTTCATCACCAAAGGAGGTCAGGACAGGAACTCAATAGGGCAGGAACCTGGAGGCAGGAGCTGATGCAGAGACTATGGAGGGGTGCTGCTTACTGGCTTACTCCCCTTGGCCTACTCAGCCTGCTTTCTTATAGAACCCAGGAATACAAGCCCAGGGATGGCACCACCCTCAATGGGCTAGGCACTCCCCCATCAATCATTAATTAAGAAAATGCCCTACAGGCTGGCATACAGCCCTATATTATGGAGGCATTTTCTTAATTGAAGCTCCCTCCTCTCATATGACTTTAGCTTTAGTGTCAAGTCGACATAAAACTAGCCAGAACACTTTTCCTACTTCACAACCCTCTCATATATTCTTCAAGTTCATGACCACTTTTCTCACTGTTATTTCACACATATATGTATATGTACATACATATATAGTCCTAAATATAACCTGTTCAGTCTGTGTAGTGTTACTTGTATTATGTTTTCAGGGCTGACATTATACAAGATCTTTAATTTTTTTCTTTTAAGGTTTGCTTGGATCATACTCTGCAAAGGAGAGCTGCCAGCTGCAAAAGTACAGATGAAACCATAGCTCATCTTATTTTCAGATTACTTAAATCATAGAGGCCAAAGTTTGTAGAACCACCTACCAGTACTGTAGACTTCGAGTGTAATTCTTGCATACATTCTGAACAACATTGGATTTTATCATTTGATTCTTTTTCATTTTTCTGGAAGGTGTATTTTGGTGCCTTTAAGTTACTCTAATTTGAATGTTTTTCATTGCAAGTGAGGACCAATATGCATGGTTACCTATAGTGCTTTAGTATAATTCTTGATTATATAAATAACTTCAACTACAAAGGCTGCAGATACTGGCTTAACTGTTTTTCATGTATTTTGGTCAGCAGGCTTTGGACACCTATGCTGAGCACCTTTTTCATATTTTGGTACTGGATATTTATTAGTCAAAAAGCATTTTGTATATGAGGTGGTGCTTACTTTATTTGAAGGCACAATTAAGAGCATATAGACAAGATCCAAATAGCACCACCAGGGAACAGTGGCTCTCCAAGAGCACACTGACATTCTCTCTTTCTCTCCTCTCTCCTCCCTCCCTGTTTTCTGCTTTTTTGAAGGGAGGATTCTCAGAGTAGAAAGACAGCTGTTAATACACTTGTTATTCCACAGGCTGTTTGGGAAGGATGTTCAATTCATTAGCCATATAGATTGCTTCTGGAAAACCAATTAGTTGGCTGAGGGGACAGGAAGCTGAAAGGCCCAATTTCCATGCTATATTTTGTACTTTAGGATTTTATTGTATCTTTTTTTGATATATGGTCAGGTAGCACAGGCTGGCATTCTTTATCAGGTGTAGGTTACCAATAAAGATGATTTAAAGCCATATATGAGATCAGTGTTTGTTATTATTGTGGACATTTAAGAAATGACTTTAAAACTTATGGTGATGCATGCAAAAAATTTGGTATTTGAGCACAGGCAGGAATGAGTGAAGAGACAAAAGCAGCTAAATTTGGATGTAGGTGATATCTGGGCAGACCTGCCTGCCATTCTATTTACTAAAATTTATGCAGCACAAATACACATAAAGAAAATGTCATTGCCTTAACTCCTCAGGGAGGTGTATATAAGACGGGCCCCTTTCTCTCATGCAGCTTCTTGGACAAAGTGTGGATATGAGAATAGTGATCATTCTCTTGTGTTCTGAGTGGCAGGGACAGGGGGCAGGAATGTTTTTAGTACCAAAGCAGTGTTTCTGGGTATAGGAGCTAGTTTCTAGGCAAGCACTGTGCTTGAATCTCTGGGGGGGGCACAGGTTCTAGCTGTCTTTTTGTGGTTGCTTGATGTTAGTATTCTAGACAGGGCCTATGTTTTACCAATTTGATTTTGGAAAATATGGGGAAATTTTTGTGACTAAAAAGTATGGGCTTGTTCCTGGTCACATTGGTGGTGCGTATGTCTTAATGGGCTCAGCATCCAGAGGCTTCAAGATTCCTCTGAGGAATCACATTTCTGGACAGTCTTAATTGTTTGGGATAGACTTAGGTTATGACCTTTGAGGGAATTCACAACCTTTCATGAACTGGCTCTTTCCCATGAGGCCATATATTGATAAGACCTGTACTTCCAAATGAGTGTCATTTACTACATGTAGATATTTATTGTTTTATTTTCTCAGTATGAGTTTTTTGCCTGCATGTATGTCTATGTACCACGTGAGTCAGAAGAGGACCTTAGATCCTCCAAAACTGGAGTTACAGATGGATGTGGCCACCATGTTGGTGCTGGGAATCACACCCATGTGTGTGCAATCACAATAGGTGTTCTCAACTGCTGAGACAGCTCTTTAGCCTCTACATGTGGTTAAGGTGAAATAAACTAAAATGAAACTTCGAGTTCCTTTATCATAGTAATGAGCCAATGGCTACATGAGCCTTATGAGTACATACTAGACTACACAGGTAGAACAAGCTCACTGTGGTGGTTTGAATGAAAATGGCTCCCATAGACTCACAGGGAGTGGCATCATTGGAATAGGTGTGGCCTTGTTGGAGTAGGTGTGGCCTCATTGGAGGAAAGGTGTCACTGTAGGGGTGGAGTTTGAGGTCTCATATGCTCAAGCTAGGCCTAGTGTGGCAGTCTCCTTCTGCTGCTTGTGGATAAAGATGTAGAACTCTCAGCTACCTTTCCAGCACCATGTCTGCCTGTATGCCGCCATGCTTCCCGCCATGCCGGTAATGGACTAAACCTCTGAACCTGTAAACCAGCCCCAGTGAAGTGTTTTCTTTTATAAGAGTTGCCATGGTCATGGTGTCTCTTCACAGCAATAGAACACTGACTAAGACACCATCACAGAACATTCTTCTGGACAGCACTGAACTGGGTACTTCAGGCATGGTGGAGTCGGATGTGGTTGTGATTCATGGTACAGGCCTCTGAAGTTTGGCTCAATTCTTCCAGAAAACTTCAATGTTGACCACTCTAGTTTACAAAATGACTCCATTTGAGAATCCTTCTTGAGTGTCCCCATCTTTCATGACATGCTGTCTTTTTGGTATACCGTTTTGATTTTTGTCTTTTTTGTGATTCATGTTTATTATTTTAATTGTATGTAGATGTGTGTATGCAGGTGAGCACGGCAGTACAGATGGCCTCAGAGGCCAGAGCTAGCATGACAGACAGCTGTGGGTTACCTGACATGGCTGCGAGGAACTGAACTTGGATCCTATGGCCATAGGGCCCTCAAGAGCAGAGCTTAAACCCATAATGTATAGATGTGTCACTATGTGGGGCTTAGTCCTCTTCTCATGCTAGACTGCTTAGCAAAAGCATCACTCAAACTCACCTTATCTCAGTAATGAGACTCGGCATGAGGACAGATAACATGTCGTCTTCCAAACTCATTTAGTTTTATTTTTTCTTTATTTTTATGTGTTTCAGTGTTTTGCCTGCATGCATGTCTGTACACCACTTGTATGCCTGGTGCCCATGGAGGTTAGAAGAGGGCATCAGATCCCTTGGGACTAGAGTCACATGTGGTTGTGAACCTCCATGTAGGTACTAGAAATCAGATCTGGGTCTTCTGGAAAAGCAGCCAAGGCTCTTAATCACTGAGCCATCTCTTCAGCTTCCTTCACCACTTATTTTTAAAGGAATGTCAGCATGCTTGTGAGACACAGAGGCTTTACCTTTTGTCTTGTTCAGGGGGTGGGAGTGGAGGTAAAGGTAATGAAGATTTGGAAATATTGGCATTGGATCTAGAGAACACCTTTGATGGAACTGATGGCTTCTTTGTCACATCAGACACCCATTTGGAAGTATTGGAAACATGGTCTGTGAGTAAATAGTAAAAGATATGCAGGCATTTATTATGCGTCCCAGTTGAGTCTGTCATGCTAGGAGATTGACAACTTAAGACTGAAAGCTACAGTTAAAGAATGATGTGTGGTTTTTAAAGTGCTTCCAAAAACGTATTTCTCCACTTCATACGGTCAGTGAGGTTAGATAGCTTAGCTAAAGCCACAAGGGTAGAACGTCAGTAGCCAAGTTGGCACAGGGCTACTTCTGTGTGCTCTGCACCCTGATGCTCCTTTCCTTCCCTTTTCTCTTTATTCCCTTTCTCACTCATCTCTCCCTGCCTCCCATCCTCCTCCTCCTCCCTCTCATCCTTTTATAGAGAAAAGGAGACAGGGTCTCATTCTGTAGCCCATGCATCCTTAAACTTGTCATCTTACTTCTATCCCCAGAGTACTGAGATAACAAGTTTGAGTGATCACTTCTGTCTATGCCTGATGTTTCTTTTTCTTCTTTTAATGGTGTTATTTTATTATGTATATGAGTGTTTCTGCAGCATGTATGTCTGTGCGTGATGTATATGACAGGTGCCCACAGAAGCCAGAAGAGGGTGTCAAATCCCATGGAGCTGGAGTTACAGAGATGTGGGTGCTGGGGATCAAATTTGGGTCCTCTGGAAGAGTAACAAGTGCTCTTAATCACTGAGACACCTCTTCAGGCTCTACCTTATGTTTCTTTAACTAACTTTATGCAGTGTTACTTCTTTATCTGAACAGTCAACTGTAAAAAATGGCTGTGGCACGAACCTGGCTGAACAGGTAATTTTCCACCCTTCAGTGTAACTGTCCCTCTCAGAAGATCCAGGTGGCAGCAGTAGTGCATTAAAAAGTGGCAATTGTTTCTCAATCACTTTGGATAAATTTCAGTTGATCAACTCCCAAGTGGTTTGTTGTGTGAGCTATAAATAACACATGTGGCCAATAAGCGTCTCCATTTGGGCTCATTTTTCTGCATCAGTTGTTCTGTACATTGGGCTTTTAAAGCATATCCTGGTTTGCATTAGCAGAATGATTATTTTATCTCTCAGGACAGAAATGAGCATTTATCTGAACTGCTGATGCAGCATGATGGGATATGGTACTACATGAAAAGATAGACTACTAAAACACATACTTTCTTATTACCAGAAATACTTAAAGTTTTCCCAAACCTCTTATGGTTTCCTGGTGTTAATTTTCTCCAGCAACATAACCTTGGGAATATTAAGAATCAAGAGTTCCAAGCTACTATTCATAATAGCCAGAAGTTAGAAACAACCTATATGTCCCTCAATAGAACAGATAAAGAAAATTTACAAAATGGAGTAAATTATATTACATGTACCATGTCCAATGTAAATGGTACATTTACATAATGGAGTACTACTCAGCCATTAAACAAATAAAATCATCATAAGGGAAACTGTCAGAAATACTGAATAGTGAAATAAAGACTTTTGCCATTGGCCTTAGAAAAATGAAATCATGCAATTCTCAGATAAATGTATGGAAGTGGAAAAAATCATCCCATGGGAGGTATCCTAATCCCAGAAAGACAAATATGGTATGCATTTGTTTATATGTGGATATTAGTTGTTAAGCCAATGATTACCAAGCTACAATCCGTAGGTATAGAGTAATACAATACATACACTACAGAGGGTAGGTATAGAGTAAGGGGTTGGTGGTGGTGGGGAACGACAGATAGATCTCCCTAGTAAAGGGAAATAGAATAGATAATTATGGATGGATGGGGGATGGAATGGGTGGATCAAGTGGGGAGGTGGAGGGAAGAGGGGGTTGTAGGAGAGAATATGGGGAGAGACAGCTAAAATTAAGGTAAATTTTCAGGGTAGTATGGAACCCTAACACAGTAGAAGCTTCCTAAAAGATACACATATAGGAAGGTGATCTAAGTGAAATTGACAATTAATGGAGGAGGCAGAGCCCCAACTGGACATCTGTCACCAAATGAAGCTTCCAGTACTGAGATTGGATGACATCTAATTGAGTTGTTGGCCAAAGGGGTCCCATGGGAATTCCCAAACAGCCCAGGCTGGTTATTTTCCACACACTGATGGCGAGGCCCCTTGCTGAAGACCACACCTACAGAACCATTGGACATGAGATGTCGAGCTGCTGCCTGTAGAAAGCCTTCACTCTTTGGTACAGGACGGCACTCTGCATACCACCAAAAGACCAACCAAAGAAACAATCCAGCCACAGAACCTTTGATCTAAAACGGTGTCCTGCCTAACAGGTGTGCTAGTGCAGTGGTGGCACAAAGCTTGTGGGAATGACCAAATATCTGATTTGACTTCAGGCCCACTCCATGAGATGGAACTCACACCCGACACTGCTCGGGTGACCAAGAACCTGAGACCAGATAGCCAAGGGACCTAGGATAAAACCAAATGCTACTGTTCTAAAAAATTAAATAAATAAAATGACTCTCAATGACATTCTGTTATACTCATAGATCAGTGCCCTGCTCAGCCATCATCAGAGAAGCTTCCTCCTGCAGCAGATGGGAACAAATACAGTGAACCACAGCCAGACATTATGAAGAGAGTGAGAGACCTTGGAACACTCACACTAAAGGGAATGTCCCCATCAAATTTCTCCCCCCAGGGCTCAGTGAACCCTGTGGAAGAGGAGGCAGAAAGAGTGTAAGAGTCACAGGGGGTGGAGGACACCAGGATAACAAGGCCCTCTAAGTCAACATGACCAAAGCTCATATGAACTCACAGAGACTGAAGCAGCATGCACAGGGCCTGTATGGGTCTGCACCCAATCTTTTGCATATATATTACGGCTTCCAGTTTAGTGTTTTTATGGATTCCTAAATGTGTGAATGAGTGGCTCTCCGATTTTTGTGCCTGCTCTTGTGCTCTTTTCCTTCTGCTGGTTTGCTTTGTCCAATTCTGATGTGTTAGTTTGTGTTTTTTATCTTGCTGTATTTTATTTTATTGTTGTTCCTTAGAAGCTTGTTTTCTAATGAGAGACATAAAGGGAGTGAATCTGGAGGGAAGGTGAGGTGAGGAGGAACTGGGAGGAGTAGAGGGAGGGGAAACTGTAATTGGGATATTATGTGAGAGAAATCTATTTGTTGTAGAATATTATTTTAAAGTGTGTTACTTTTTATGTTGCATTTGTTTAACTCTGTGAAGCTGTGTTACTTTGTCTGCCTAAAACACCTGATGGTCTAATAAATGGCCAATAACGAGACAGGAGCGAGAAATTGGTGGGGCTGACAGGCAGAGAGGATAAATAGAAGGGGAAATCTGGGAGAAAGGGGAGAGCTAGGAGCCCGAGAAGGAAAGCACAACAGAGGCCAGCCACCCAGCTACACAGCAAGCCACGGAGAAAGAGATTTACAGAAGTAAGAGAACGGGAAAAGCCCAGAGGCAAAAGGTAGATAGGTTAATTTAAGAAAAGCTGGTTAGAAACTAAGCCAGGCCAGGCATTCATAATTAAGAATAAGCTTCTGTTTGTGATTTATTTGGGAGCTGGGTTCGCGACCACCTCCCAAAAGAGCGAAAACAAAAACAAATTTGACATTCCAACGTGGGCCATATTTCCATGCTGGGTCCGAGAAAGCTGAACAAAAAAGGGATACGGCTCCTTTAAGAGTTTCAGCCTGACAGTTTCTGCTGGTCAGTGAGCTCTTGAGCAGTCAGGTTAAGTAGAAACAAAAAACTAAGTAAAAACACCTGTTGCAGTGTGAGCATTGGCATTCTAGAGCTCTAGGAAGGTTGAATGCAGTTCCTGGTAAGACAAACCTCCAACCACCCATGAATTTCACACTTGGCTTTCAGGACCCAGGACCCGAGAAACGGGCACAGCCAACTGAGAGCCTCCC
>CABHPQ010118450.1:0-25187 GCA_902168405.1 Peromyscus aztecus | reverse complement strand
ATCTCGCTCTCGCAACGCGGAAGGAGCCGGTCAGTCCACGATTCAGGTGCTACCCTCATGCCCGCGTAATGAGGTGCGTTGGACCTGGAGGTGATAGTGGACTTCAGCTCCCAGGATGCTCTGCGAGGGACTTCTGGGCAATGCTCCGGTGGGCGTCCTCAGCGTGATTGCTGCTTTGGGCCAGGGATGATGTCGGTCGTCTGTATCACGATTGTACTAGGTCTGAGGAGGTTGTCTGCGGTGCTGCGTCAGCCTGGCTGCATGGACTGCTCTCTACCTCTCCCAATCCGTTCACCGACTTCTGTTCTGTCCCAGTGGTCTGAAGCAGCAATCATTCTGGACCTACTCGGGTCCGAGGCCCGTGCTTACTCAAGTGTGCCAGATAGACGCATCACTTTTCCTAGAGAAACACTGGCATCTAATTGAGACATCTTCCCAGGTCCTCTGAGTGATGTTTACAAGAGCCCCCAAGCTATTTCTCTTTTTGAGTCCTTTGGCTACCAGAAGTAAATGAATTACTCCTAGCCACTTGTCCTCTGCAACCCGGAAGATGCACTAAGAATCAGGCTGCAGAGAGGGCACCACATAGCAAAGGGACACTAAAAAGAAGTGTCCCTGGGATGCCCTGCACTCTAGATGTTGTATGCGAGATTCGGTGACATTTGCCCTAAGACCCAGAAAACCTGAGCCTGGCTCGGTAGGGCCTACAGGTACTTAGTCACGTTTCTGGCAAATCACTCATGCTCCAGAAGCCAGCAAGGCAAAGACAGGCCATTGAACTCAAGATGCTGTGTGGGGACACCTGTGTCCAAATGTGGAAGACACCACATTTTGGCAACACTGGAGCAGAATCTGGCATCTGAGCACTCCAAGAAAAGCAGCTGGGGTTGAGCCCATTGACAAGGTGGTTGAAGTTACTGCTAACTCAGCAATGAGCAGTCACTTCCATGGTGAGTTGGGTATGGAGACAAGGAGAAACTAGAAGCAAGGCCTAGCATCATGGGGAAAATAGCCCATTCAATCAGAAGACTGACTAGACATCATCAGTTGGTGAGGCTCATGGTTGAGTCAGAGGAATGGCCAAGAAGGATCCAGGACAGGACTTTGCAGCATCTCTGATCACTATGGATCATCCTTAGTGCCATGATGCACCCCATTAAGCTGATTACACAACAGGAGATGTTGGATCATCGTGGGTTGTTGGCTGAGCCCTGATTTATACTAGTGTAGTATGGGCCGTTAAGATAGAAAGAACCCTGCTGAGTGGTTAGACAAGAGGACACCTTGTAGAGGTCAAGAAGGGCAAAGAAACCTCTGCAGGGACAGAAGCCACAGATTCAACAGCCCTGAGTCTTGAGTAGATGGGATGGTATACTGTTCTGGGCCTTGAGGACATAGCAATAACGAAAAAAAGACCTAGTTTGGGTATAGGTGCGCATAGTCTTACTCAGGAGGTTGACACAGGAGGATCACAAATTCAAAGTTGGCCTGGGCTAGAAAGTAAGTTCAAGGCCAGCATGGTCAATAGGCTTTGTCTCAAAAAGTGGAGGGTTGAGACATGATGATGCCTTTAATCACAACAGTTACACTAAAACAGAGGCAGGCAGATTTCTCTAAGTTTGAAGCCAGCCAGGGCTAAAAAGTGAGATTTTGTCGTAGGGTGGTAGGCTGTGGAACAAACCTATTCTTTCCAACACTTGGGAGGTGGAGACAGGAAGATCAGGGCCACCCTCAGTTTACATAGTGAGTTTGAGGACAACCCAAATCACATAAGACCTTGTCTCAATAAAAAAAAAAAAGAACAAAAAACAAAAAGGTATAGTTATAAAGGTGCATGCTGCAGATATAGTTAAGTGAGGGTGCTTACCTAGCACTATGAAACCCTAGATCTAGTGAGAAACTCAGCAGCTATTATAGAGTCAAAGATGTCCAATGGATGAACACTTGTGCTTAGGCATGACTGGCAGCTCAGCCAGTCTGGTCTAAAACTCAGGTTTAAGTTTCTCTGACTTCCAAGAGTGACATAGGACATAAGCCAGAACACCAACCTCATAGTAAATATAAATGGAGGTTCCTGGCTAATATTCCGTGCTGTGCTCCGGGTTTCTTCTGGGTTCCAAACTGCCAGGATGTTCAGGGCAGATATGTCTAGGCAGCTGCCATGGGTTCTAACCAGAAGTAAGGCTCCTTCCTGGGTTCACTAAAAGTGAGTGTTCCTCAGGGTAGTCAGGGAGGCCGGGTCAATTTAAATATGCAGAGGTCAAGCTTCATTTATACTGTTTTTTTGTTTTGAGACAGTTTCTCTGTGTAATAAATAGCCCTAGCTAGCTGTCCTGGAACTTGATTTGTAGACCAGGCTGGCCTCAGATTCAGAGATCCACCTGCCTCTGCCTCCAAGGTGCTGGGATTAAAGGCACTGTCACTGTGCCTGGCTGTTTTTAATGGATAACTGACCAACACTGGAAAGAGAAGAGCAACATCAGGAGCCAGCTGGAGACAGGTCTGCCTTGGAAAGACGGTTCTGCTTGCTGCAGGCTCGAGAGTTGGCAAGCCCCAACGAGCACTCCCTCCATACCCCCTGCCATCAGAGGTGCAGTGGGGAGCCTGCTGGGGGTTATCACCTTCGGAAATTATCCTCTACGCAGTAGGCCCCCACAAGAAATTCTTGGGCAGCTCTTTCTGGAATGTTTCTAACAACACATTCCAACCATGTGATCCTCTTCTACCATATCCCAAATGGGGAACTGTCTTTCTGGGGTTCAGTGCCCTCACATCTTCCACTGGAGGTTGACTAGACCATGCTTAACTGGAAATCAAGCTGAGGAGCCACCAGACTCTGGTGAGGTCCTCCTTGTTTCCAGCTTCTCGTAGGAACAGATGGGCCTTGCCGGTGTCAATCAGATGCCGGTGGTTAGAACCTGGGTGGGAGGGCAGCCGGTGTGTGGTCTCCTGCTCTGATGACACCTTTTAGTACTTCCATAGCGCTGTCACTGACTACTGTGCCACCCAAGGCTTCAGTTCTTCAGCCCTTCAGACGATTTCTGAGGCACATTTGCCCTCTGGCTTTCGCCTATTCTGCTTTGGAGTTCTGTGCTGGCCCCTCCTGGGGTGTTCCTCCTCACACTCTCTAGGGCTCTGAACATTTCATCCCTGACCATGCTACACTGCGACTCCTCTCAGATACAGAGTGTAGCCCAGGGGTAAGTGCACTGTGCCCGAGATTTGTGATAATCACACCTATACTTCCCCCTCTGCCCATCTGCCAATCTCAACTGAAGCTTACTGTTACCGCCCCCCCCCCCCCCGGTTGTATTCAGGGCACAAGTCCTACCAGTTAAGGGGCTGTTGGAAGTCATTGGGACCTTGCTTTTAGAAATGACTCTCAGTAGAGCTACTTACTTTAAGATTCAGACTCTGCCCAAGAAATAGCCCATCCTAGAGGAGCAATCCTGGGGCCTCAGGATGGGTGCAACCTGATCAAGGCAGAAAACCAAGAGTCTCCCATGATTTGTACTTAAATGACCAATGTCACCTCCCTAGAAACCTGGGAACCGAGGGAAACAAAGGCCAGGCCCATAGCCACCCACCCCACCTCCCCTGTGGAGAAAGGAGCCGGCCTCTGTGTGCGGTAACAGCTTTAATCTGTTGTGGCTGACACATGGGACAGGATCCTGCTGGCCTCCCATCCTTCCATGCCCTGGAGGAAGAGCTACTTCTCAGGGAGCTGAAGCAGATGCTGTCTGTGAGCAAGTTGGTGATTGGTGTGTTTCCCAGTGTCTCCTGGAGACCTGTGTTTACAGTGAGCACTGCAGGGCAGACAGCAGAGGCAGGCCAAGCCCTTGCACAGGACTTGGACCTGGGTACAGAAAGGCAGGGCTTCAGTATTGATATATTATACATATATATATATATATATTTCATATGTATACACAGATAGTTTTCTCTCTGGAAAGTATTAAAAAATTGATCAACCTTCAATCTATAAAAAATACCTACTCTACATGATAGAAAAATCTCTCCTCCAAGTTTACACTGATTTACACACAAGGCTTTCCCCAAAATGTACAATACGAGGCAACATCTTAAACTGTAGTGTAGAAGGGGAGGTAAGGGGGGGATAGGCAGTGAAGGGATGCAGGGCAGCATGTGTGGGCACAAGCATATATACATTCACACTTGTGTGCACACTCATGCATGTACACACACACACACACACACACACACACACACACACACACTCACTCACTCATACAGCCTATGGTGTGGTCTCACATGGTGTGGCCAGACTCCTGGCTAGTGCTCAGGCTCAGGCCCGTGGACGCTGCACTCTGTGAGTCGTGCAGGGGCAAGCAGTAAGTCTTCCTCTGCCTCTGGGTCTGTGCAGAGCCTTGTCCACCTACCCACCAGCAGAATGACTCCTGGGGACACCCAGGGATTTAAAGTCAAAAGCAGAGAAGGAAACTTTGTTCCGGAGGCCTAGACTATTGTCTGGGAAATGTCAACTTCTCCCAAGGCAGCAAAGCCAGCCTGAGGAGGGCGTGGGTCCAGGAGCCAGGGTAGGCCACACCTGAGAAGCAGCACCTGCACCTGGGGTGTTCACCAGTCCAGGACGTGAGTTCCAATCAGCATGAGCTAGCTGCCCTAGCCCCCACAAGAGGACCAGAGCTGACAGGTACTGTAGTGAGGATCTGGTCAAAGGATGGCTGTGTGGCTTGGAGGCCCTGGGTCCAAAGGTGAATGGAAGCCCATCTGGTGGGAGAAGGCCTGAGCAGCGCAAGGAGGATAGGTGGCCTGTGGCTCCAGACCAGACCCCACATCTGCCATCTCTGCCTGCCTGTCTTTCCAGAATATCATGTCTATGTCCAACTTGTGGGTCCTCAGTTTGCATACCATGTGGGAATGGCCAAGCTTGGGTGGCACCATGTCAACATGAGTGAGAGGCTGCAACTGAGGTGAGGATTCATTTTTTCCCTAGCTTCCTAACGGGCTGCACAGCAGGAAGAGGGGTGTGCCAGAGAGTCATCGAGGGGCCCGTCCCAGCCTGAGAGACTATCCCCACATATTTGCATTCTGCTGAGCAGACATGGGTGTTGTTGGCTAGGCCAGCTTGTGGTGGGAGGTCCTGGCTTCGTGACACTCAGGGAGCCCAGCCTCCCTCCTGTCTGCGGTGGCCTTCCCTTTCTTCCTTCTTACTGCTCTCCGCAGCCCTCTTCTTCATTCTCCCAGTCCAGCTGCACGAGGCCCCTACACGCTAGGCTTGGTAAGCTGTAGGACCCGCTGGTCTTGGCTCGGCCACTCTGGGGCGCTGTGGAGTCTATAACCAGCCCAAACCGGGCTAAGATGTCCTACTTGACCTCTAGGATGGATGGGTTGGTCTCCAAGATGGCCACAATAATCCTGTCAATGTAGTCCTGCAGGCGGAAATTGATCTCCTCCTGCTTCTGGATTGCTTCCATGAGCTGCAGAACAGCAAAGGGTCAGTGCAGGGAGAGGAAGGGACCTGTGCAGAATCAACAGACCTAGGGGTATACAAAGGCAGAACAAGCTACCTCATCTCGGGAGACGGAGCTGATCTCTGCAGCCAGTGACTCAGAGAAGGACGTGGAGAAGAGGCTCTTGGCACCCTGGATGCTGAGGGTGATGATCTGCCCATTTAGTTCATCATTTTGCTCCTTCAGGTTGCGGTTGTCCTAGGGGACATGGCAGTGTCACACTGGGCTATGTCCCTTGCTGGGGACAAGGACCTGCCAGGAAGGACCCCAGATTGGTGCCCCCTCTCCTGCCAGCCTCCCAGGAGCCTCTGTGAGGAGGTGGAAAGGCAGAACACACCTGTTTGAGCCTGCGGACCTCCTGCTCGAGCTCGCTCTCCCGTGCACGGCTGTTGTACTCCTGCAGGCCCAGGCTGCTGCTGCGGCCTCGGCGCTGCTCCACCTCGAGTCTGAGGAGCTGCAGGTGTTCTAGCTGCTTGCGGAGGTCCTCGATGAGCTGTGGGACAACCACAAGGCGGGCTTCCGCTAGCTGGCCTGACCACCCTCTCCTGGGAGGGTGTTGACCTGTGTTCCAAGAGGCTGCTGCACACCAGTGCCCGGAGAGTCAGGAAACAAAAGGGTTTCTTGGCCTCCACCAGGGAGGAGGCAACATCCGACAAGATGGGAACATGGGGAGGGACAAATGGCCCTGCTCACCTCCTGAGTTGCTTCCTTGTCTCTCTGGAATTGGTGCCGCTCGTGGCTCAGCCTGTCCCCCATCTTCCTCTTATTCTCTTGTTCTTCACTGAGCCGCTGTGTCAACTCTTCAATCTCATCCAGCATCTTCTGCTTCTCCTGCAAAAACAGACCCCAGTGTGGACAGGCAGTGGCACCGCGTTCCCAGTGTATGCAGCCTAACTCAATGGCCTGTGCTCTACACCATCGATCTCCTAGTCCAGTGACAGACACCGTCAGTCCATGGCAGGACTATGTCTGTGCTTTCCTGTTACCCCGTCAAAGCCGCCCTGCCTTGGGGCCAGAGGACCTTCATATGGCCAAGATCTAGCCCAGTATCTGTGGAGTGCTCCCACTCGGCTCCTCCGCTGGTTTATAGGAGTCAGAGCCGAGGTAGGCTGGAAATATACTGGTTTCAGACCTTCCCAGAGGCCTCACTCTGTGAGGGTGTCTGGAGGGGTGGCCTCTCAGCTAAAGACCGGAAGAGAAGTTAACAGTACTGTCTCTGCCTGTTGACGTGCGAGACCACCTTCTCCTCAACTCAGACATGAGCAGACAGTGTAAGTCTGTGGGAGAGCGGAAAGGCTGGTGGGGCCAAAGGTCTAACAGCAGCTCTGTCACGTTTGAGCACAGCAGGGCCCAGTGCCGCCAACTCCCCACTCCCACCCTTCCCTTCGGAAAGCCATGCCCACATGCCTTGGTTCAGTTCCGATCTATCTAGCAGAGGGTAGAGGACAGCATTTATTCTAGGCAGGGCTCTCCCCACAGGTGCCAGGCTAGCAGCTCACCTCCTCCAGGCGCTCGATGTTGGCCTTCAGACAAGGTGTGCAGGACCGTAGCTCGCTGTTCTCCTCATCCAGCTGCTGCAACCTGGACACAAGGACAGGTTAGGACCTGCTCCCCTAAAATGTACCTCCGTGGGACAAGGCAGACCTAGCTCTAGAGGAATAAATACTCACTGGGAGCTGTTGCATGACCCATGATAATCCCAAACACCAGGGCCAGTCCTTACTTCACCCCCCAGCTTTTTGTTGTCTGTTTTTGTCTTTTGAGATAGAGGAGTACAAAGCCCACGTTGGCCTCAACCTTCGTGTATAGACATGGAGGACCCCGAATCCCTGATCCTCTAGGTTCTTTCTATTTCTTTAATGCTGGGAGTACAGGTATGCGTTACCTTGTACTGGCCATCATGGCTTTAAAGCACTTTGGGTTTACGAAATTTAGGTTTGTAGAAAAGCTGTAGACAGAGTCTGCTTTGGTTTTCCTCTGTAGTTTTCTTATTCATCACTGTGGCACACAGCCTGTACTCAGCGGGGCTACACTATTAATCAACGCACACATTCCACCAACCCTACGATATCACACATAATCCTTATGTCTTTTATATTCCCTGGTCTGTCTGTCTCCTAGACTGAAATACTGTGGTAGTCTTGGACATATATTCTGAAAAATGTGCCTCAGACTAGTTTTTGGTGTTTAGACTTGGGGGGATGTGCTTACAGAAAATTCTTCCATAGTGAGGTCCTTGTCACACTTCCCTGACACCCACCACCATCATGGGTCACTTGGTTATGCTGTGTCTGCTAGGTATATATCTCTGCTGGTCCCTTAGTTTATAACCCCAAGAAAGGGACCCCACACAAGCTCCTGGAGGAGTGTATGCAGACACTATTTGGTATTCTCTGGGAGCAAGACTCTTGTCTTCTATCTCTAGGCTGAGTCTGTGGCTGAGTACGCCTGCCCATATCATTTACATCCTGGCTATCCTCCCATGGGATTGTCACCACTGCCATTCACAGCTCTGTCACTGGAAGCTCTTTCCATGGACCTCAGTGTCCCTTTGGCACAGTTCCATCAGTGGGTAAGTGTGTATGGATGGATATTTCCGCTATCAGTTTCTCCTGGAGTGTGACTGGTAATGTACCAAACACCCATGGTGTCAGTGCCAAGCGAATACAAAAGTAATTCTGCCAAATTCCCTTAAAATAAAGTCGATATTTTGGGGGTGCATAGGGAGATGAGGTCTCTGTTTCCCAGGCTGGCCTTATGTTTAACTGAACCTGAATTTAATGCCCCAAACCCACATGGTAGGAGAGACCCAGTTCCTACAAGTTGTCCTCTTGACTTTCACACTAGTACATGCATACACACACAAGCACATAATAAATTAATGTAACCGAAAAATTAAACAAGAAGTTTTTTTGTTTTTTTGTTTTTTTTTTTTTGGTTTTTCGAGACAGGGTTTCTCTGTGTAGCTTTGCGCCTCTCCTGGAGCTCACTTGGTAGCCCAGGCTGGCCTCGAACTCACAGAGATGCGCCTGGCTCTGCCTCCCGAGTGCTGGGATTAAAGGCGTGCGCCACCAACGCCCAGCTTAAACAAGAAGTTTTAAGCATCTTTCCATTTGAGTATCCCTTTGTCCTTCCACCTCCCAGGAGGACAGGATTCCTGTTGCCTGCTCCGGAGCTTTGCTCACCTGGCCTGCAGGTTCTCGATCTCAATGCTCTTCTCACGTTCCATCTTACACAGGAGCTCTTTCTGCTTCCTGGTCTCTTCCAGGACCCTCTCTTGGGCTCTGAGCTCCTGCTCCTTCAGCTGCTCTTCCAGGGCATTGGCTCTAAGGGCAAACAGGAGGAGACGTGCATATCTGTAAGGTTTACGAAGTATGTTCTGAGGCATTGTGCACTGACCAGGTAGCAGCTGTCCCAGGGAGGCTACTACAAACTCAGACAAGTAAGGCCTGAAGAAAGAGCCAGAAAGTGTTGGGGTCTGAGGGCCACAGCAGTCTGTAGAAAGCAACTGTGACAGCAAGTCCATACTGCCGAGCAAGTGCAGACTTCAGTGGCAGCACAGTTAGACTGTGGTGATGCTTGAGGGTTAGACCAGCTGCTTGGTACATGTGGACCCCACAGGCTGTGGTGGAGTTGCACCTAGAGAGGATCCCCTCTGCACTCTTCCCCTCCAGGATCATCTAAAGAAGAGCTCTGTTTAGGTTTGAGGCTCTGGCCTCTTCCCCAGCTTCCTGCAGAAGACAGGGATGGTCAGGGGTAATCCCTGAGAGAAGTACTGCCAGTCCCGCCCAGAGCTGTGAATAAAGCCATAGCCCTAGTGCGTCTACCTTAGCTCCTCTTTGATGTATGAGAATGAAGACCAGTGAAGAGCACCAGACAGCACAGGGGAAAAGCCCCATGTCTGGTGCTATGAGGAAATAAGAGTGGCATGCTATGGGAAGAATAGATTAAAAAATAACTCTTAAAGCCAGGTGTGGATGCACAAACCTTTAATCCCAGTAGAGGAAGGTGGATCCCTGAGTTCAAGGCCAGCCTCATTTACAGAGCCAGTTCCAGGACAGCCAGGGATACACAGAGAAACCCCATCTCAAAACAACATAAAAACAACTCTTAGAAATGAATGTCAGGAGGGCTCAGAAATAGAGTGCCTGCTCAGCATAAACAAGACCCTGGGTTGACTCCAGTGAGGACAGAGTGATATACTAGATGATGAAAATGAAGAAAATTAAAGTATATCTACTATGACCAAAAGAAGTTAAGGCTGATGAGAAGAGAGAGGCTACAGACAGAGACTGGCCAATTGGCCTGGCAGGTAAAGGTGCTTGCCATCATGCCTAACTACCTGAGTTTGAGCCCCAAACCCCACACACACTGCTCAGAGTTAAAGACTGAGGATCAATGCTCAGCACAGAAACCTTTTGAGAGCCACATGGAGACATCCAGGGAATGGGAAGAAAAGCAGCACAGGCTCCATTCTAGAAAGGTCAGCCACATTCAGAGCACATCTCCAAGTGTGTCTGATCCCCTGGCCTCCACCTCCTAAGTGCTGGAATTACAGGCCTACCATCCCAGACTTGGCTCCTTTTAGTTTCTTTTTTATTAAAGATTTATTTTTAGTTTATGTGCATGTGTGTTTTGCTTGCATATATGTAAGTGTGCCACAGGTGTGCCTTGTGCCCATGAGGCAAGATATGCTGGATCTGGAGATGTAGACAGTTGTGAGCTGCTGCCCAGGTGCTGGGAACTGAACTCAAGTCCTCCACAAGAGGAGCAAACACCGCGTCTCCAACTCCCTGATTTCTTTTCATTTCTTCTTCTATCCCCTCGTTTTTTGAAACAGGGCATCACTCTGTGGCCCAGGTTGGCTTCGAACTTACCATATTCCTGCCTTTTCTCTTGCTCTATGCAGACAGCAGTGGTGCGTCATTTCTCCTTGCCTATGTGAGGAGACCACGGAACTTGCCTTCCTGTTCGGTTTACTCTCTAGCTAAGCCACTTGAAATGGCTGAGGTCTGCAGAGGCCATGCCCCTGCACAGGACCTCCGTTACCTGTTCCTCCAGGACAGCGCTCTGTCCTCAGCCCCACAGCCCCTACCTGCTGTCCTCTGAGTCCCCGGACAACCACGTAAGTCGCACTGACTCCATTTCCTCATGTGTTACTGAAGGCCGAAGGAGGGAGCAAGGGCCTCAAAACAGGACCAATGCCAAGGTTGGATGGACTGTGTCCCCCAGGGCAGCTTCTCAGAATAGTCATCAGAGGCTCCCATACTATGAACTGGCTGCAGATGGACCATGGGTCAGCTCCATGAAGAGTACCAAGTGCTTCAGAAAACTGACCTATAGCCTTTAATCCCAGCACTCGGGAGGCAGAGGTAGGCAGATCTCTGGTCTACAGAGTTGAGTTCCAGGACAGGCTCCAAAACTACAAACCAGATCAAACCAAAACAAAACACAAAAACAGAAAACTGCCCTATAAAGGCTCTGGGTGCAGTGATAGCCTCCCACTTTGTGGATCTGTTTTGAACTTATACAGCACATGGTCCACTACTGAGCCACTCTCCACATGGATTTATTTATTGTTTATTTTTTGAAAGATTTATTTTATTTTTATTGTATGTGGGTGTTTTGCCTGCAGGAATGTCTGTACACCACATGTGTGCAGTGTATATGGAGGCCAGAAGAGGGGTTGGATCCCTTGGGACTGGATTTACAGACAGTTGTGAGCTGCCATCTGAGTGCTGAGAATCAAACTTGGATCCTCTTAGTTGCTGAGCCACCTCTCCAACACGTGTGTGTGTGTGTGTGTGTGTGTGTGTGTGTATGCAAGTGCACATGCATGTTTCTGTTGTATGTGCATGCGGAACACAGAGGACAACTTTGGGTGTCATCCTCAGGAACACTGCCCACTTCCTTTGATGCTCAGAGTAGTCTACACTGGCTGGCCAGCAAGACCCAAGGATCCTCCTGTTTCTACCTCCCCAGTGCTGGGATTACGAGTGTGCCCTCATGCCCAGCATTTACATGGGATTGGGGATAAGACCCAGGTCCCCATGTTTGCCATGGCAAGCACTTTACTGACTGAGCTATCTCCCTAGTAACACTGCGTATAGCTTAGGTCGGTCTTGGCCACACTATATAGCCAAGAATAACCTTGAACTCAGATCCTCTTACACTTCCCAAATGTTTGGATTGGGCCTGTGCATCGCAATGCCCAGCTCTCCACTTTAAGTTGCACATCCCCAACTGCTCCTGGTGGACAGAACTCTCTTGCTTCCATGCAGGCAAGTAGTACCCTCGCTCACTTTTCTGGGGCCCTACTGTCTATATATTATAGCAGATATCTGCCGGGGTAGAGTGTTCAGGCCAGAGCGTCAGATCAACCTGCCATAGTCCTCTGGCTGTGCCTGGCACTCACCCAGCACCAGAATGGACGGATGGTACCAGGTAAGAACTAGTTCTCTGCAGGATCCTGCTCATCGGGTGAGAGTGACGCTGTGATGGCCATGGGCGGTGCCAGGCCATAGCTACACTCACCTGTGCACCAGCTGGAGGTTCTCTTGCCTCAGCCTGCCATGCTGCTCCCCAGCAGCTGCACTATCCTTCTCCAGCTCTGACACCCGTCTCTCCAGGAAGATGACCTAGGCAAAGAGATGAATGCTTGAGGAACAAGTAGAAAGAGGCAGAAGCTGTGTCCCCAAGGGGACGACTGGGAGGCAGCATGGGGATCCCATACCCGCCTGCTAAGTGGGAGGCAGGCTCATCCTTAGAGACTCTCTTAAACCACAGTAGTGCAGCTGCCAGAGGGTCACAGCCGACTCAACAGAACAAGGCAAGTGTCATTGGGAAATTCGAGCCCTACAGGGTACCAAGAGTGCCTTCTGGCTTGTGCATAGGACCACGAGGCTCACCCAGACACATATTCCCATGTGAGACTCCACTGCCAGCTAATACACATGGAGGCGGCCCAAATGCCTGGGGATGGTAGGGACAGAAAGGGCCATGTCTCCGTCTTTTCCTCCTTCAGGGGGACATGTACTATGAGGAAGAATGGAGACAAACAGAGGAAGGATTCAGCCTCAGAACACAACCGAAGACCCTGAAGACGCCGAGGAGGGGCGATAGCGAAGGTGAGGCTGGGACAGTGAGAGGTGAAGCATGGCAGAGAAGAGGCCTGGCGGGAACAGGAGGAGCCAAGGCAGGTTCAAGGGCGAGCCAAGACACAGCAGGCACGGAAGAATGCAAGGCAGAGTACAGAGATCAGGGGCAGAGTACGGAGATCAGGTGGCTAGGGAAGCCGAAGTGGAAATCCTGTGTGTACAGTGTGGGGAAAGGCAGGGGGACAGGGAAGTGAGTTATGGACAGAGGAAGTGAAGGCAGCTGTGAGATGGGGTGAGGTGGGGTGCAGGGGAAGGCGAGGCCAGGCACAGATGCCTGGCAGGCACAGGAGGAACCAGGAAGGGTTCTGCTGCCACCCTTACTAGTCTCAGACTGGCCCTTAGCAAAGGGGCATGGCCACAGTGAGGCTCCAGGCCAGGCTGTGGCAATGTACAAAAGGCAAGCCCATGGCAGAGTTCTCTCCCTGTGCAGTTCAAAATGCGAATGGCCTCAAAGGGCTCATACATTTGAACAGCTAGAGTGATGGCCATTCTTATTTGTCAGCTGACTACATCTGAAATGGACTAAAACCCAAGCAGCTGAGTACGTAGACCTGTGAGTCCCAGCCTAGGAGGGTGTCGGCAGTTAAAGTAAGGGTTTTAAATGTGAAAGAGTGAGATCCTGTAACTTGGGATGGGGAGGTGTGAGAGGACCCTATTGGAGCTGAGGACTTTGAACCCTCAGATTCTCAAGTGTTTATCTTACCCGAGGAAGTATTCTCCCCACCCTCAGCAGAAGATGTATTACCACCCCAACACCCCGAAATACTGCCTTTTATGCCTTTGACTGAAGAAATTAATCCTTCATTGTCTGCTAAACCAGCAGTGACTTTGTCTGAAGGAGATGCCAGGCAGCACAATACTGATGTCCCTCAGGGCTGACCAATGGTTGCCTCTGGACCTATAACCAGACTTAAGGCTAAGCAGGCTCCTAGAGAGGAGATAGAAAGTGCAGTCCACGAGGAGGTGCGCTACACTACTAAAGAGCTTAATGAGTTTGCTAGTTCACTCAAGCAGAAGTGTGGGGAATATGTGTGGGAATGGATTTTATTTGTTTTTGTTTTTGTATTTTCAGGACAAGATTTCTCTGTACAGCCATGGCTGTCCAAAACTAGTTCTGTAGAGCAGGCTGGCCTCAAACTCACAGAGATCTGCAGGCCTCTGCCTCCTGAGTGCTGGGATTAAAGGTGTGCGCCATAACTGCCTGGCAAGGGAATGGATTTTAAGGGTGTGGGATAACGGTGGAAAGAACATAAAACTAGATCAGGCTGAGTTCACTGATATGGACCAACTGAGTGGAGATTCTAGATTTAATATGGGAGCTCGCACAGTTTAAAAAAGTGTCAAAAGTTTGAACGGTTGGCGGAAGCAGTTGTCAAAAGACGACTACTGAAAAGGAGCTGAAGATGCCTGGTGTCCCTTGGCTTAGTGTTGATGAAGGCATTTTCAGGCTAAGGGAATTGCAGTACTAGAGTGGGTATGCTGTGTGAAACCTAATCCTCCACGATGGGAAGACCCAGAAGACATGGCCTTCACTGTCTAAGATGCAAAATGGTGAGAGGGTCCCAGCACATCGGGAGAGGTTTGTTGCCACCCTTTTCCTTGTGCCAGACCTTAGCTTGGAAGAATTAGATACAGTGCGTTTAACTGGGCCCGGAAGTGGCAAGGCCAGGTGGCAGCATGGAATTGCCAAAGGCAAGGTGATCTAGTTATTGTAATGGTCAGCACAAAGTAACTTTTATGGCGGCATGACTCACATATGGACCTTTGGTGCTGGCTAATCAGTCCTGGTGTTTCCAGGCATGAAGTAGATAAGAAGTCTACTGCATTTCTCTTTGATCTGAATAAGCAGAAACATTCTCAAATGAAAGAAAGGCTGCACTGGACCATGGCAAAGGGAATCTCAGCCTGTGAACCAGTTCCAGACTGGAGCCAGTTTGCAGATCCAGAACCTCTTGAATGCAGGGATGGCCAGTTCCCCTGAGGAAGGAACTTGACAAATACCTAGGAGTTCACTGTTGACCTTTCTCCAGGTCCTTCCCAGAGGGACCTGCTGCCTTTTACAAGGGCAACTGTACACTGGGGGAAAGTAAGAGTCAGACTTCCCAGGGTCTGTTGGATACTGGTTCTGAGTTGATGCTGAGTCCAGGAGACCCCAAGAAACACTGTGGCCCTCCAGTTAAAGGAGGGGCTTATGGAGGCCAGGTGATTAACTCCGGCTCACACAGGTGCAGGTGTCCCTGAACGCATCCTGTGGTTATTATCATGTGATCCAGCAGACCCTGATGCCCTTAACAGGCTAAGAAATGAAGAGCTGCGTTAGGAGGGGTGACTGATCCAGATTACCAAGGGGAAGAAACTGGATTCTTCTCCACAGTGGAGGTCACAAAGATTATGTGTGGGGTGTAGGCGATTCTTTAGGGTGACTGTCTCTTGGGGCTACCATGTCCTCTGATTAATGTCAATGGGAAGCTACAACAGCCTAATCCAGGCAGGATGACAAAGGGCACAGACCCTCTGGGAATGAAGGTATGGGTCACTCCTCGAGGAAAGGAGCCAAGGCCTGCTGAAGTTGCTTACTGAGGGTGGAAGAAATACAGAATGGGTAGTTGGGAAAGATAGTTATAAATACCAGCTAAGGGTACCTGACCAGTTGTAGAAACAAGGATTATAATTAACATTAGTGTTTCCGTCCTATACAGATATTTATGCTTTCTTTCTTCAATTTCTTTACCATGAAATATAACATCAGCTGGGCAGTGGTGACACATGCCTTTAATCCCAGCACTCAGGAGGCAGGTGGATCTCTGAGTTCCAGGCCAGCCTGGTCTACAAAGCAAGTTCCAGGACAGCCAAGACTGTCACACAGAGAAACCCTGTCTTGGGTGGGAGAGGGGAAGGATGTCTCTCAAGGGATACTGCAACCTATTTGAGAATGTATGTGGGATAGTTATTTCATGTTAGGCGTTAATTCTGACCTGGTTATTATTTTCATCTGGAAATTAACCTAACATGAGGAAATATGATTATATGTTGACAAGGGGTGAACTTGTGATGGCTATTCTTGGTTCTCAACTTGATCACTGCCCGGCTAGGGATTTTTTCTTTTCTTTTCTTTTCTTTCTTCTTTTTTTTTTGGGGGGGGGTTTGAGACAGGGTTTCTCTGTGTAGCTTTGCGCCTTTCCTGAAACTCACTCTGTAGCCCAGGCTGGCCTCGAACTCACAGAGATCCGCCTGCCTCTGCCTCCCAAGTGCTGGGATTAAAGGCGTGCGCCACCACCGCCCGGCTGGGTTTTTTTCTTAATTGAATCATTTGAAATAGGAAGACCCAAATCTAACCTGGGCCACACCTTCTGCCGGCTGCCTCTATGGGGACGTGGAAGAGGGAACCTGTTCCTTGCCTGCTCTGCCCAGTCTCACCAGCAAGTCCATTCCTGCACCGGCACTGGAGCCCACTTTTTTGGGATTCTGATGTATACAAAGACCAGATGAGACACCAGCCTTGTGGACTGAACAACTACTGGACTCTTAGACCTTCCATTGGTAGATGGCCATTGCTGGACTAGCTGGACCAGACTGTAAACCATTTTTTTAAAAGATTTATTTATTTATGTATGTGAGTGCTTTATTTGCATGTATGCAAGCAAGACAGAAGAGGCTATTAGATCCCACTATAGATGTTGTGAGCCTCCATGTGGTTGCCAGAAATTGAACTCAGGTCCTCTGGAAGAGCAGCCCATGCTCTTAACCACTGAGTGATTTCTCCAGCCCCTGTCTGTAAACTATTCTGAGAGAGAGAGACAGAGACAGAGACAAAGAGACCGAGAGAATATCGTTCTATAAGTTCTGTTTCCTTGTAGAACCCTCATGGCTGTGTTTTACAATGTGAACTCTCAGCTGCTACTCCAGTGCCATGCCTGCCGGCCTGCCTGCCCGGCACCATGCTTTCTGCCATGATGGTGATGGACTCCTATCCCTCTGGAACTGTAAACCCCAAATAAACTATTTCTTCTACAAGTTGCCTTGGTCATGATATCATACCACAGTAATAGTGTCAGGTCTAAAAGAAACTCAGGACAAACAGCTAACTGTAGTTCCCACTACAGTTATATATATATCACCTTTAATCCTAGCACTCAGAAGGCAGAGGCAGGCGATGTTTGTGAGTTTGAGGCCAGCTCTACAGAGCGAGTTCCAGGACAGCCAGGGCTACACAAAGAAACCCTGTCTGGAAACAGAAAGAAAGAGAGAGAGAGAGAACCTTGAGACTCGGAGAGACTTTGAACTTTTAAATTGTGTTAACACTGTAAAAGATGATTGGACGTCTGAAGATGGACTAAATGCATTTTCATTATGATATGGCCACAAAACTATGGGGCCAAGGAGTGAAATGTGGTGGTTTGAATGAGAATGGCCCCCATAGGCTTGTATATTTGAAGAGTTGGTCCCCACCTAAAGAACTGTTTGGGAAGGATTAGGAGGTGTGGTCTTGTCAAAGAAGGTGTGTCACTGGGGGCGGACTATGAGTTTCAAGAGCCCCACCCATTTCCGGTTAGCTCTCTCTGCCTCATGGTTGTTCCTCAAGATGTGAGCTCTCAGTTGCTGCTCCAGTACCATGGCAGCCTGCCTGCTGCCATGCTCCCAGCCATGATGGTCATGGACTCTATCGTCTGAAACTGTAAGCCCCAAGTAAACTGTTCCTGGCACCTCCTTCTTGGTGCTCCCCTGAAATGACTCACATGAAGGAACCAGGCACAATCTGGCACAATAACTAATAGCAATCTGCGGAGATACTTCACTGGATAAAGGCACTTGCTACCAAGCCTCACAACCTGAGTTCCAACCCTGGAACCCACATGTTTGAAGGACAGAACTACCTATGACGGCCACATGTGTAACCATACACATATACAACAATAAATAAATATAATAAAATATTATGGCCTTGTTTGGTTCTACTCCTTGTTGGCTTGCTCTGCCCAAATGCTATGAAATGCCCTTCTTTTATGACACAGACATTTGAGGGAACCAAGGCTGATGAAGAACCAGATGACACCACTGCCATTTCCTCAAGTGCCAAGAAGAGACCAGGTGTTCCCAAGCACCACGCAGCACCTCACAGAGCACGGGGACAGGCTGAGCCCTCCCTGAACCACTCTGATGACACTGCCCATCACCTCTTCCCAGCTCAGCACAGACGACCTACCTTGTCAGCAATATCCTCCTCTGGGCACTCCACAGGCTCTGGGGGAGGGTCCTCCAGGGCCTCCATGGTCAGAGCCCCCGACTGGTGCAGATACCTACAGAAAAGACCCAAGAGCAGAGGGAAGAATGGAAAAACCCACACGATAAGCTCTTCAAACAAGAGTGCTTCCAAGTCCCTCTGAAAGGCAGACACCAGCATCACAGAGCACATGCCCTCCCCAACTCCTGAGGGGCAGTGTTCTCCTGATCAAAGCACCAAGAAGGGGTGTCCCTGGGCCAATCATTCAGCATTACCAAGGGGCTGGGAACAAGCAGATTGCGCTCCGGAGCTTGAGTCTTCCTAGAACTCTTTGGAGTCTATCAGTATAACCTTTCCCCTGCCAGCTGAGGGGACAACAGGGTACTTTGGACCAGGGTGCAATAAAACACATCATTCCTCACCATGATATGAAATAATCTCAAATCCACCAGAGGCCCATCAAATATTAATTTAGGATCTTGACTCCTGTATAGTATACCTACATGTGTGTGATTTTTTTTTTTTTTTGAGATGAGGTCTTTCCTTCTTTTTTTGGGGGGAGGGGGGAGACAGGATTTCTCTGTGTAACTACCCTAGCTGTCCTGGAACTCACTTTGTAGACCAGGCTGGCCTCGAACTCACAGAGATCCACATGCCTCTGCCCCGAGTGCTAGGATTAAAGGCGTGCGCCACCACCGCCCAGCTGAGATGAGGTTTTTCTTGCTATGTAGCACAGACTGGCCTCAAACTTGAAATCTTCCTGCTTTAGCTTCTTGATTGCTGTGGGCCACTGTGCCCAGTTCTACATACATTTTATATTTGTTCTGAGACACGTCTTGCTGTGTTGGTTGGCTAGTCTGGAATTCGCCATGTAGACCAGGCAGGCCTCAAATTCAGAGATTTATTCATTTATTTATTAACTTGCCTCTGCTGGGATTAAGGTATGCACCACCACATCCAGCTTCTACCAACAATCTTGACGCTTAGTGACTGAAAGTTAAGGGTCCTGAGGTCACTCCGGTCACACCTTGGGTCACAGGTGGAGCTTAGTACAGATGAACTAGGGAAGAACCCAGGTGCAGTCCTCTGGGGCACCAGTGTCAGGTCAAGGCCCAGACACCAGCCCTGCAGTCTCATGGAACCCCAAGGACCCCTCACTGTGCTCTTGGCAGGGCCTCTCCTCAGCTGCAGATGCCTGGGCAGGTGTTCAGCAAATGGACACTTGCTTGTGGTTCAGACCCACTTGCTGATTTGTGGTCAGTCTAATTCGGCAGTGGTCCCCACACCTTTCAGGGCACTTGTACAGAGTGGCAGCAAAGCTGTGTGTTGAATTTGTCCCACACTAGGGGTCAGGTTCTAAACTTGATGGCCTGACGCTCAGAACTGTGTGACCTTGAGAAAGCATTCAAGCTCGCTGAGCCTTCTCTTATGAAATGGGGAACAATCTGCAGGCAAGTAAGGGGTTTCAGTGAGTTTTCAACAAGGGTATTTTATAGACAGCTTTGCTAAGGATTCCACAGACCGAGGATTCAGCTGTGGCCACTTTATCAGTGAATGAAGCTGTTTCCTTTCTCACTGACTGAGCTTGTACATTTCCTTTTTCCCCCCCTCATGAATATTTTAGGGAGAAAAGGAAGCAAGCTCCTTTACCCTGGGACCATAAGCCCATGCACACTGACAGAGCCACCTTCTTCTAGAACCTGCTCTAGTGTTTCTTCAGATTCTCAAAAGGGTGCTGACCCGCACTGTGTTCTTGGTCAGTCCCTGCTCTTAAACAGGACCTTGACCTCAATTTCATGCCACTCTCCAGAAAGGAAACTGCCCACCCTAGACCCTAGAGGCCACCCTGGTCAGGGGCCAAGGCCTGGGCCTATCTCAGGAGAGGGAACAAGCTGTCCCTAAGCATCCAGTGTGTGGTCTCTTGGTGAAGCCGAGGTTGTCTAGCATGGGGAGTGTGGCTTATTTAATCCCCACCAAGAAGAAGGGCTCTTCCTTTAACTCCACTCAAGAGCCCCCAAGAAGGGGCTGTGGCCAGCAAGAGGAGCATGAGTTCTGGGATGCCCCAGACCCATATTTTGCCCAAGGGGTGGAAATAATGTCCCTGCTGTGAATCCCACTGGGCCAACTCTGTGACAGGTGCTTCAGGGGGAAGGCCACTTCCATTTCCATAAACAGGGACAGGGAGGGAACAGCTTCATGGACACAGCCAGGTCACAGAGTCACAGCTAGACACTGCAAAATACCCATCTTAGCCACAATGCATAAAGGGTTGGACATTCTGCAACATGAATTACAGGACAGCCATTGTGTGTTTCCTGAGAATTCAAGGGACAGAATTAAGGGCACAATAGCAGCGAAATAAAATCTGCATGTATGCTTTGACATTCTTCAGGTACACTACAGGATGTACTTTTGATCCATAAATTAACTATGAACATGAAATCTGAGTTTTGATGCAACAAATACATTTGACAAGGAAAATTCTCAGAGACTGTTTCAAAGGGTCAAACTTGACTGCCCAGTCTCTCAAGCATGAGATTCTTGAGAGAATGAGAAGAATCTCATGAGAAGAATCATGAGATTCTTCTGACCCTCTGGACAGATTTTCTCTAGACACAAAGCCTAGCAGCTGCCCCTGGCCTGTCAAGATATTAGCAAGGGAGGCCGAGCTCACTTCAGACAGTTCCTCCAGCCACTGCTTGTTCGGGAGAACGTGAGCAGGGCACCCAAGCCATTCCTTGTGGTACTGTAACTAAGTACAGCTGGATGGCTATGACATTACTATGAGCTCGGTGCCCTTCTTGAAGAGGTTAGACCAGAGAAGGTCAAGTGCAGATACTGCCTGTTTCCCGAAGGCCCAAGCTGCCAGGAGGCCACTGCTCCAGAATGCGGGGATGTAAAGGCACGGCAAGACAATCCTACTAGAGACGCTAGTAGACGCTTCCAGGTGAGGGCTCACCTTTACTTTGTCCTCAGGGTTCATGAGAGAGGGCTTGCAACAGGACTCATGAAATTTATCTTTTTCTTTTCTTTTTAAAAAGGTTTTGGGACTTGAACCCAAGGTCCGTGCATGTTAGGCATGCACCCTACATTCCCAGAACTTCCACAGAGAGAAAAGCCATAAAGAAACAAAGAAGTTAGATTTAGTAGCAACTCCAGTACCAAAGGCTGTGACCACTGACTCCAGAAAATTTAAGGAAAATTCACAACCTTGATGCAAACTAACCAAAGGACACTCCCAAGGTGTCCAAGGTCTCAAATTTTACCCCGTTCCTTCCCGGGTAGCCCACAGGAAGATATGCAAAACAAAAAGGGGTAAGACTGGAGCAGGCTGGGGCAGGGAACTGGAGGAATCTCTGAAACAAAGAACTCATAGGGTGTGGGAGGACATGCAAAGTCCCTGGCTGTGAAGCCAGGCGATACCTGTACAAAACAGGAGGGATGCTCCCCTAGGGCCCCAGGAGAGGGCTGGGCAGTGAAGACAGGCTAGAGACTCAGAAGACAACAGAGCCGGGCGGTGGTGGCGCATGCCTTTAATCCCAGCACTCAGGAGGCAGAGCCAGGTGGATCTCTGTGAGTTCGAGTCCAGCCTGGTCTACAGAGTGAGATCCAGGAAAGGCACAAAGCTACACAGAGAAACCCTGTCTTTTAAAAAAAATTAAAAAAAAAAAAAAAAAGACGACGCCGGAAGAGCGTAAAGGTGACCACTAACTCGGCAGCAGCAGCTGGTCTTAGGGAGGAAATACAGTACTACTACCTGAGCCTGGCCATACGGATGGAGGGTGGCAGCATCTTAGACCTGAACACTGACGTCAGTGAAGACTGTCCCGGAGCCAACCGGAGGGCAGAAGCACAACTCACCTTTTACAACAGGATGCCGACAGCAGCCTAACCCCAAACACAGAAGTTGGCCTTTAAGACTCTAACAAGGCCAGCTGTGGTGGCGCACATCCTTAATCTCAGCACTCGGGAGGCAGACGCAGGTGCATCTCTGAGTTCGAGGCCAGCCTGGTCTACAGAGTGAGTTCCATGACAGCCAGGGCTATGCAGAGAAACCCTGTCTTGAAAAGCAAAACAAAACAAAAAACAAAACCCCAAACCAATCCCCTGCCCAAAAAAGCCTCCAAGACCCTAGCAAGACCTATTCCCCCACCCTCTCTTCTCTTCACGGGAGCCACTGAGCTGGTAAGACCACAGGCTGGGCAGACAGCCACCCAGAGCCAGCTCTAAGAGACTGACTCCTAGAGCAGGCACAGGGAGACTGCAGGCCACTCCAGCCCTTACAAGGAGACTGTGAGGGCAGAGGGAACACAGAGGCTGATCAGCTCCAGCTCCAGGTCTAAACCCACAGCCCTAGAAATTCCTTCCCAACCTCTCCCCTCAAATGCTTTCTATCCCAAACCATGAAATATAACTTGAAAGTTTGAATTAATAAAAAAACCTGGACAAGAATATCTTCTAAAATGTTTTTCAGAAACTGTGACTACCAGGACATTTCATAAGATTTTCAGCAAGTGATCGAGGCTCTGCCTACCTTGCCACCTTCCTGCTGGAGAGCCGCTTGGCTGGGCTGTGCAAAAACCAAACAAACAGGAAAATAGTGTCAGGAGCAGACAGAAGGACAAGAGGAAACAGGAAACTCGGGCTGGGGAGATAGCAGGGCACAGGCATGCAGCCCCTTGCTCCAGACAAGCCACATGCACAGAACACGCTCTGCAAGGCAGAGGACATGCATGGCACCTTGTGTAGAGTCTCCACCAAGTCTCATCGTTCCGTCCCTAAGACCTCAAAAGCAACCAAGCAGGCCACAGTACCCAGCCAAGCCGCGGGCCTAAACCCACCAGCTGATGGCGCCTGGGTCCACATCATTGGCTACTGTCATGTCTCCAGTGCTGCTGAAGCCATGAGCCCAGCTGACTGGCTATCACACAGGCCCTCCTATGATAGGAGGGCCTGTAATCGCTTTTGCTTGGGTCCTGACACTTCACACTCCAAATATCTGTAGGATGAGGATTTAGAAACCCTTCCTTGAGCCACCCCGGAGCAGTAACACAGACCACCGACTGCAGCAAGAGCAGGCCCAACATGCCTCTTCTGGCTCTGAGGCCAATCAGCATGACCTCCCTTTTGAACCTGTGGCCCCCAGGAAGATGTAACTGTGTTCAAGCACAGAACTACCTGTCCTAGCTCATGGCAGACCCGCCAGCTCCTTTTCCTCTTTCAAGGGCGGGCAGGCAATCTACTTGGAGAGGCATTCCTGCATCACTTTAGCTGGGTTCAAAATCATCCTTTGTGGTGACTCTGGAAAGTCCATTGCGGGGATACATTTTCATTTGTGATGCTACCTTCTGCCAATAGGGGGCACCAGAGAGAAGGTGCTGATAGCATAGCACCGTCTTTGCCGCACCGTTTCCACAGGGTTGCTGTGGTGCACAGATCTTTCCACAAAGGCTGCTGAGGTGCACAGATCTACATCTCGGTGGGCAGTGGGATTTGGATCCCTCGCATCACATTTGCTATTTGTGACTCCTCGGATCTCTTGTCATACACTGGTAGCGCCTCGTGTCCCGGCCCTCATAGCTTCGTCTCTCTGCAGCTACTGTATGGCTCCCTCTCCTGGCTGGACTCTTGGCTAGCACTGTACATTTTAGTACAAATCTGCTTTTTATCTTCCAATCATGGACACTCCTTGCACAGTAAGAACAGACTGCTCCGTCTACCTATCAGCCTCAGACCGGGAAATTCTGCAACAGCTTACAATTTTGAAGATATACCTCTGAGTAAGTCAGACTGCTCAGTTTCTATAAAATGCATTGTTTTTACAGATACTCCCAGGTACACAACAGCTACAGGATGCTGTGTTGCCCACTGGGCAAACACCCGCGACATAATGTAAACGCTATTGCTATATGGTAAGTTCATGAAGCTTATCCTAAGGGAATCCATGCAGGCAGGAGGCACAGTTTAGCTCTCTCACTAACTAGTACTGGGGTGCTAGTACTTGACAGCTGTGTCCCAACTAAAGTTGAAAGTCTCTCTAGACCTAGCAGAGCCTTTTAGGGTGAGAGCTCCCACCCCAGTCATGCTGAACCACATACTAGCCTGACTTCTGCCCCACAAGGCCTAACTGGTATGATCATTGCATCTTAGAGGCAGGTTTTTAGCATGGGAAAAATCTTCAGTGATTGAAACAACATACATGTCTTCTTTAACATACCTGTAACTCACCCCTACTCATCAGTAGGGAGGCAGTTCACCAGCAGAAAGAATGTAGCTGGCACCTTCCCCAGCACTGAACACATGGCACTTGAAAGCCTGTGTCCTCTACAATGGAAGCCAACAGGGTTTCTGGAATCACCAGAGACCACATTGTTTCCCCCAAGCCTTGCAGAGACATGCCCTCAAAGAATACTTCTGGTTTCTAGCATTGGGATCAGGACCCCACAGAGTTCCCTTTGATCTTTCCCAACTGGCCAAGATCCTATCTCACTGTGATGCTACACAGAACACAAGAAAAAAGATAACACGTCAAGGGCACCAGGACTGGAGCTGGAACAGGACAGAGGTGTAGATCTAGTCTGGTTAAAGTCCTGCCATGGCAGGGCAGACAAGGCATGGCCTCTAACAGACCTCCAAGCATGCTGCACTACCGGGATGGTCCTCCTTTCCACCACAACACTTCTGCCCAACTAGAGCCTGTGTGGTCATCTGATGCCTCTGCTTGGCAGAGGATGCCATCCATAGCTTCACATACAGCCCATCTCTTCTCTGGACCCTTCTTCTTCAAGCTCCCAGCCAAGGACTCATCCCTCTTCACACTGAGCCAATGGGATGTCAGGGCATGGTGATACGAGCCAAGAACCCAAAGGTGTTTTCTATGAGTTTGTGGAGCAGCAAAGAGAACTCGCTGGAACGCTGGTTCTGTTGGGACTGCTCCCAGAGACGCAGGGGGCAAAGGGTGGAGATGAGTAATAGGTGAGCGAGAACAGGACAGCGGGCAGAGGAACAGCAGGCATGGCATAAGAGCAAAGCAGCAATACCAAGTCCTCTGCATCTGAATGTACAGCCACCTACAGAACCGAAGGCCCCAGAGCACAGGTGATGATGACTAACCCAGCAGTCCAGAAAACTACTTACAAACTGGTTTAAAAACCCATCTTTAAATTCCCCAGCCAGCTCTGCCTCCATGACTCAGATGAAGAAAAGTTTCACGTGAGGTTGTTTCCCCTACAGGGACAGCAGCCAACGAGGCTGCCACATGCATGAAGGAGAAGGACACAGACGGCAAGCTAGGTCAAGGCATGCAGGGGTAGGGTC
>CABHPQ010118448.1:56304-66570 GCA_902168405.1 Peromyscus aztecus | reverse complement strand
GACAGGGTTTCTCTGTGTAGCTTTGCACCTTTCCTGGAACTCACTTGGTAGCCCAGGCTGGCCTCGAACTCACAGAGATCCGCCTGCTTCTGCCTCCCGAGTGCTGGGATTAAAGGCGTGGGCCACCACCGCCCGGTTCTAGCTCTTACTCTTATACTCAGCCCATTTCTGTTAATCTATATGTCGCCACATGTTCCGTGGCTTTACCTGCTGCCTTTACATGATCTCCCTGGAAGGCAGGCTGGTGTCTCTCCGCCTTTCTGTTCTCTCAATTCTCCTCTCTGCTAGTCCTGCCTGGCTACTGGCTAATCAGTGTTTTATTTATCAATCAATCATCCACAGCATATATATATATATATATATATATATATATATATACTAAGTTTTATTCAGATAACTAACACTTAACTAAGGTCAAAATATTATGCTATGCTAGCAGCGAGATGGCTCAGTGGGTGAAGGATTCATCTTCCAGCCAAGCCTGCTGACCTGATTTCTGACCTACTCCACCCATAGGATACAGAAAACCATCTCCTGAAAGTTGTCCTATTACTTCCACTTACACACACACACACACACACACACACACACACACACACACACACACACTACATGCTTTCCACATTGGTATAATATGATCTCATGCATCTAAAAGAACATCTAAATCTGTTCAGAAATTGTATATTTTAACCTTTTCTTACATCTTCAATTCTGTGAGTGTCCATAGCCAAGTGCTCTAAATATCACTAGAATTTTATCCCAAAATTCATGGAGTTTTTTCAGGGTAATTAACAATAGAGAATATGGAAGTAATTTTTCAAGTACTAGAATAAAGATAGCAGCCGCAGCCCTATGAGATAATCTTTAATGCTCCTCATAAACATCTCTTGTTTGGTGATCTCTTCAAGTTCAGGTTCTCTCTATTATTTGTAGCATGAATCTTAACAGGTCTTATTAATAAGATCAAACCTGAGGCAGGTATTGGGGTGAACGCTGGAAGATCAGAGAAGCAGAACAAGCCAGAGCTTCCTCACCTTGCCAAATCCCCAGCTGATCTTGTTTCCTCAGACTGAAAGCTTCTGAGTTCTCATCGAAATGGATCTCAGCTGAACTGCTGCTCAAAAGCCTAAAAGCTTAACCAGTCAGTTCCCTGGTTTTCACGCATTATATACCTTTCTGTTTTCTGCCATCACTTCCTGGGATTAAAGTCGTACTTTCTGGGATTAAAGGCGTGAGTCACCATGCCTGACTGTTTCCAGTGTGGCTTTAAACTCACAGAGATCCAGAGAATCTCTGCCTCTGGAATGCTAGGATTAAAGGCATGTGTGCCACCATTTTCTGGCCTCTATATCTAGTGTGTGTTCTGTTCTCTGACCCTATATAAGTTTATTAGGGTGCACAATATTTTGGAGAACACAATAATATCACCACAATTATTAACTCAATTGTTTTCACTTTTAACTTTCTCATTGGAAGAAGTGAAGTGAAGCACAGAGTAGGAGATATTCTTCGGCCAGTATCTTTTATATTGGTGTGCCTAGCTTCCTCTTTTTGTAGTGAACAGTAGCCAGCTACCCACACTGCCTTATTTTGATAAATATCCACTGTATTAAAATGGAATCAATTGTTTAATTTAAAAATTGTATACTGACCACTTAGATGTATCTGGATTGCTGTGTGTGCACTGAGACTGACCCCAATAAGAAATCAACCTGTGAATCTAAGAAGTCAGTCTATGCAGTGCAGATAGAAACAAATACAAATCCAAATGTGGAATTTGCTCTATTATCAATAAGGCTCCAATGCTGCTACTGACACCAATACAGAAAAGGCTAATCTGTGCAATTGGAGTAAGATAACCTTTAGACAACTAAACAGAGGATGGGGCATTTATAGCTATGGTAGGATTTTTAATTGCTCAGAATTTACTTCTGTATATTTTCCAATATCTCTGTGTGAGAAAGTGTGAAAATATGGCTGAAATTTGAATAGTCTTCCATACAGTGGTGTGATCATGGTTAATTTTTTCATCATTTGTGGGCCCAGTTTCTTCCACTATAAAATGATGAAGCTGGATTCAATGCCACTCTGGGTTGCTTTTCGCAGGAACTAGGAGACCTCTAAAGTTTCTACTGGCTCTAATGTCCTTGATTTTTTTCCTCTGTCCTCCAACTTTTATATTCTAATATTTGACTTTCGTTATTACTTAATGTTTCTTAAAATGTTTTGTTTTTGCTTTCCTTCAACTTTTATTCTCTACTCTAATTTACATCTTTAATTCCTATAGTTTCCAAACAAGATTCCTTTTAATGTAAAGTTTCACTCTATTAATCCTGAGAAGAAATAAGTGTAAGTGTAAATAAATACTCAGCAATACAACATAAAAACAACACAGATATCAAAAGGCAAAGGTGGATAATAAAAATATAATTTAATTCGTAAGAAATTAACATTGTTCATGAAAAACTTAGCTAGCATTTATATGGTAAGATGGCACTAATTTAACTGAAGTGAAACCCATTTTGGATTTATGTAAAACCTTAGGATTAATAGTGCCTTCAAATACATTAATATAATTTTCCTGTATTGAATAGAATAGTTTTAATTAAACTTTACTAACCCTTTTGGTTTAATCCCTGGAGCTAACCTATAAAAAAGTAAAGGTTTTAAATCAAACTATAAAAATCCTCAAAGCTAAAAATTAAAGTGATAGCTATGGAGAAGAGAGTGGAAAAAGAATTCACCAAGTATGTCTAGTAAATTATTAATATTTCATATATTATATATGTACTATATATACACATATATTCACATGTCTTAGTTAGGATTTCTATTGCTAGGATAGAATACAATAATCCAAATCAACTTCTAGTCCATCAATAAAGGACATCAGAGTAGAAATTCAAGGTAGGAACCTGGATGTGGGAGTGCTTCTTTCTTGCTTGCTCAGTCTTCTTTTTATTATACCCAAGACCAACAGACCAGAGGTGGTACCACCCACAGTGAGCTGGGATATCTCACATCACTCATCAATCAAGAAAATCCACTACAAGCTTGCCATAGACAATCTGATGGAGGCATTTTCTCAGCTGAAGTTCTCCCTTACCAAATAAATGTCTGGTTTGTGTTAAGTTCACACAAAAGAAGACACTGCACCACACATGTATAATCATTAAAAATAAAGTAGGCAAAAGGTAATTGTGGTTTATAAAAGGCACTTTTTAGTGTTTGAAGATATCAAAATCTGTATAGCCACAATATTTTCTTTCTTGATACATACTGGTATGTCAATCACTAATGAAAGGATCTGGAGACTTAGAAATTACCCAAGAATAAAATAATTACATTACTACTTTATTAATTTCAGTGATAATAAAGTTCATCATATACTATTTTCTTCTGAACTACAGATTTACAAGAATTTATGTTTAAAAGAAAATACTGTACTTTTTTACTCTACTTGCTTGCCTCTCCTGTCCCAGCAATAATAGCTAACTAAATAACTAAACAAATTCAAATAAAAACAAAACCACTTTCAAAATCTCCAGGCAATGCTTCATAAACTTCTCACACAAAAGTACCCCTAATGGAAGTGAAGATTGAACACACACCCCTAGGGATCTGCTGCAAGTGTGAAATTTCTTTTAAGTCATCTGTTTTATTTTAAAAATTCATGTGGCTTTTGCATTCTACTCTGTAATATATATCTATTTTAATGTAAAAATGATGTGTTTTCTTCAATATCTTTGAGTTACAGAGCTCTAGGAAAATATGCTAAATTGATACCAAAGGCTTGCTTCTCCAAGAAATGCATAATTGTAAAGCTTAGCTTTGTGAAGAATAAAGATAATTATACAAATAAAGGTTTCCCTACATTCTACATGATGTTTTTGTTTTTCTTGCAGCTTAAGGTGATGGCATTTCTCTCCATCATCAATAATTTTGAGGCCTATGCTTTTAGTACTTAATGAGAATATACCCATTGTTTGCCATACTGGACAGAAAACATCCTTTTCTTATAAAGTTAGTACCTGAATTCTAATAATCACAAAAGATAGATATTGATGGTCATACAGTTGCTTATTATATGTGAAATGTAGTACATTCATTAATACACATTTTCATTATTCTTATAACTCCCATTTTAAAAAGGCTGTTCTGTTTTTGAATAGAAGGGGATCATTTCACAAGGAGATGATCCATTTTCAAAAATAAATTAATTATATAGTGTTGATCTATTTTTTATTTGCACTGGGAGAGTGTGAATACTATACATACAGTATATTAAACACAGTACTGAAGGTGATAGCATTTGACTCAAATGACCCTGAAATTTATGTTAAGGAAGCAAAGACAAATTAGACTCAAATATTAAGGAAACGCATCTAACTATAAATAACACGTAAGTGGCGTGATCTTTCACCATTTCTTTTCTTCCTGTAGAGACTAAACTTAAAAGTATTTTCTCCTGAGGCTTTGGTAACAAGACAGTAGAAAGAAAGGAAATGGATTTTGAACAGTGTTTTGACAAATGATAGTCAGTTGTCGTGGAGGACAAGGCAGGTGAGATTTTCAGGCAGGGGATGCAGTAGGAAATTGTACACACAGACAGGGTTATTATAAAGGAATAAAAATGGCTCAAGAGAATATATGTCTGGGTACACTGAAGTGAGAACCAGAAGGAAATGAAAGGGGGCCGCAAGCAGGCAGAGTGTGCTTAAGAAGTTTTAAAGTAGAGAACTCTTTGAATTTCACAGGGAAAGAAAAAGAGCTATTCAAAAACAAGCGGACAGTGGGGATTGCTGCAGCCCCAACGGTGAGACAGGAACAGGGGATTTGGCATCAGTCTCATGAATATACTGGCTAGATCAATACACAAAGCAAGTAATCAAAACACAATGGGTAAATTTGGCTGGTGAAATAGACAGGGCAAAAGAAAGTAGTGAAACTGTTGAAGAAAGATATAAAAAGGATTTATCAAAAAGCCCAGATATATGAAAGAAACAAAGCTGAATAGAATGTATGCTTAGCAGAAACTTGAAGAACTAGAAGACATATTTATGATTACTCTCTTCTAATCTAATGATCAAAGCATTGCAATCTCTGGTGGATAAATTGTTAATACTATTATTTCTATCAGTTCTAATGGCAGTAGTATAATGGGAGTGCACATAGTAGGTGGCAAGGCTCTTACTGTATGCTTTGTATATATTAGTTTACATATTTAATCTTACTGTTATTGACACTCATTGTCATTTTCTGGATGACAGCATAAAAATCACAACCTCAATGCTCTGAAACTTAAATAATACAATTAGAATTAGAAATTTACAATAACTTAAAAGGTTTTGTTCTGGTGTCTGCCTTTATCATTTGTAACAATGGCTAAATGTATTTGGTATTAATGTTTTAGCAACAACTTAAAACATATAAACATTATATAAAACACAGCCCCATGTTCTATAATAGAAACAGGATATTAGGTGACTTTATTTTTCTGTCAACAGGAGTATACATTCTAATATTTCTTTGACTTCACCAGAAAATACTGACTTATTGGGAAAATGTTATATATGAAGTCTTTGATCATGAACTTCCAAACCTATCAACTGTGAGACATAAATCTATTTTCATTGCTAATTATACAAGTACATGGTATTCTTTTGGAGTGAAATAAAACAGACTAAGCAGTATATCTTTCTTTCTCTCTGTGTGTACTACATTAATAAACAGATATGTAGAATTAAACTCAATCATTCTGTTTTATTAAACTCAACACATATATTTAGATATGGTCACAAAAGGTATCTTAAATATAGGAATTGAAAATTATCACCATAAAATTGACAGGACAATTTATTTTAAATTAAACAGATATATTTCCTTTTAAAACTGATTCTTCTTATTAAACAAATGAAATTAAAAATATTATGATAGAGGCCATTTAAAATAATAACAGCAAAATATCACTTAATTTTAAAACTGGTTTCATTTGTGGTATTCTATATATTTCAATAATAAAGTAATATGTTAATGATACATGTTATTTGTCAGTTCAATAATACCTCTAGTTACAAAAGGTATATATTAAAATCCAAGGGATGCAAAAAAGCTATAACATACTTATAAATAGAACTTTCTATTATATTATAAAAAAATTAATGAAGAAAGAAAACATATAATACTATGTAATCATGATCTATCTTTTATAATTAAGCTTGGTCCTTGGACCACAGCACAGGACACAACAGAAAAAAATTAAAAATAAGGCAAGGATCTGACTGACAACTCCATAATAGCAGAGAACTGCAGAACAATGTGTGTAAGTGATATTCTGGGCTTTACTGACATTTCTTTCAAAGGACACTAACAGGATTATTTAGTTTGTAGGAAGTCTGAGAATTATATGGCTTTGTGCCTTCCCTTAAGTCTCAAAGACACAGAATATAATCACTACAGTACATAATTCTCTTATCTAAAAGAAAAAATAAAATTTGCACCCATATAATATCACCTCCAGAAAAAATATTTCCTTGATCCATCTCCTTTTACTTTTTAATCACTTGTTAAGTGTAGACTATGTTGACACAGCTACTTACCCTGCCTTAAAATCTCACAAGCATTCTGCTTCACTTCTGCCTTCATTCCTGAATTCAGGATACAGTGATGTGAGACCCGAGTATGCCTTGGATATTTCTGAGGTGGCTACCTTACTCCTACAGCCTCATCATCAACTATTCCTTTCATCTGCCCTAAAAGATTATGCTAGTTTACCTGGCACATGTTGAGTTATCTCTGGAAAGCAAGTCCTTTGCCATGCTGGTAAAACTTTAGCCTTGTATTTTACCCATTTCAAAGTCTTTTCTTCTTTATCTAAACTACAGAACATTATCTTTAAAACATTCTCAAGGAACAACACCTTAGAATCATTTTGAAATCAACAAAGTATGATTCCTTTACAGCATAGAGTTAAGTTCTTATCAACTTAAATAATAGAATGTACTATTTGATTAGAGATCCAAAAGCTTTAATAACCTAGCACTGTTAAAAAATAAAGACCAAGACAGATTATTTAAATGTACAGTGGGGTCAAATATAAGCCCAGCAAAAGTATTTTCCACTTTTCTTACATCAACAAAGAACCTTTATGATTAATAGTGCTCACAGCTTCCTTTTTAATCTTCTCATTTAAACTAAAACACATAGGCTAAGAATAGTCTCAAGGCAGCTAATTGATTACCTTTGCTTGCACTTTCCACATGTTCCAACTCATCAGGAAATTTCAGGATATCTCGGTGTTTTTCCTCACAGATTTCAGCAAGAAAATGCAAAAGGGTTGTTTTTTGATCTGCTGACTTTGTGTCTCTAATCTGAAAGGGAAAAAATAGCATTTTTTGTAATTTAAATAGATATTTTTCTTAAACACTCAAACAAAAGATGAGTGAATTTTGATCACGATAAAGCTAACTTGAACTGTTTTATTATTATTATTATTATTAAGTTGGCAGTTGCTTCTTAATGGCAACTAGTGACATAGCTCAGGATCATGAAATGAACTTGATATTTTATAAAGGAGAAAAAAAGCATTAATACAAGTGGCAAATTAAGTCTTAATCTATATTTTCAAAAATGTCTGAATCATTATGGCAAAATGAACTATTCTTTTTATGAGACATGAACACTCATTTAAGTATTTATTGTAATAGCTTCAGTTAATGTGTGTTGATGCTAACACTCGGGTCTTTGCATTATTATAAAAATATATTCTTGAATGATGCATTCATTTGTGAAATTAAATTTATTTCTAGCTATCATCGATGCAAATTAACATAAAACAGTAAGCATGCTTTACATTCCTTTACTTGTATGGGCGATTAAAAAAATTCTAAGTTGTTTCATACAGAATTATAAACCAAAATCAGACTACACAGTCATAGAAACATGAAATTATTAATTATTTATTTGCTTAACATTGTATGCTTTTTTTTAGATATACTAGGAAAAATATGTCATTAATAGAATGATAAAAATCTTTAAAGGATAGATCAGAAAATTATAGGAGGCTCTAATGCTTTCTTTTTTAGATCTCTTATACTAGACACAGCTGCAAATGAAATCAAGTATTTACTTAGAAACAATGCATAAATACATGACAACACATCACATTTTTCTCAGTTTATTGGGTGTTTTAATTCTATAATCCTCAGATGATGGGTTTATCCACTGGTGTTCATACTGATTTGGGGCTTTTAGCTTTAAGGATTACTCTGTTTAGAATAAACATGTATTCTTCACAAACAGGTTTAAGAAAGGCTGTAGAGGATACTTAGGTAATTACAAAATAAATTAATCCTTATTGTTTTAGTGGCTAAAACATAAAAAGAATCATAGCATTTATTAAATCAGCCTATATCAAATCTGTTTAGTGCTAATCCTTTTATTGACTATTTACATCCTCATGACATGAACAAATATAAAGAATATCAGCCTCAAGACTCCATAAACAAATGACCACAGAAGGCATAATGGTCCAGGGTTCAACATTATTTCTTTGAGAAATTCTACAAATACAGTATTCCATATATCGAAAATATTTAAAATGCTGTACTCATGCTCATTCACCAAACACCTTTCAGTACTACAAGGTTGAGTCCCACAATCCAAGGACAAGCTGTAAGAACAAAAAGCAACAGGAACCTCAAGGGCAGTTTATCTTAAGTAAGGCTAGCAGCTATAGAAGAATCAATGGGAGGCTCTGGTCCCCAAAGAGAACTCTTTAACTGGGATTACTGTGTTATATGCCCACAAAGCACATCATTTTTACAGTATGTGGGACATTAAAAAAATCCCTTACAACTCAACATCTGAGAATCTCCTCCCACCACCAAATAAGTGCCAAGGTAAATTGCAGGAAAATTCCCCCCCCTTCTCAACAGTAAGAAAATTGATTTTTTTTTCAAAGTCTGTGGAGAAAAAGACATACAAACAAAAAAGAGAATAAGAAAAAAAAAACTCTTACACACTATTCAAGACACCAAATTGCACAAGAATTTTACAGTTGTTAAAAATGTACATAGATATTGCAAATAAAACAGAAAAATGGTATTGTAGTCATGCCAATTTTATGCATTTCCTTTACTTTGTCTAGGGCTTTATAAGATTTTTACAGTAAAAACTTCAGCTTCAGTATGCATTCTTAAATTGCTGAATTTACACATTTGTGTATGTATGAGTGTGCAGTTGTATCTGTCATTTGCATGTGTATGCACATGTGTAAAAGTGCACTTTCCTGTGTGTGCATGTGTTGTGGACATAAATCAACATTTAGTGTCTTCTATTATTCTCCATCCTGCTTTTTGAGACAGGGTCTTTCACTGAACATGAAGCTTGCTATTCCAGCTAGACTATCTGGCCAGCAAGCCCTAGCCCTGTCTATGCCTCCAATCAATGGGAATTAGACATGCTCCACTATGCCATTTTTATTTTTGCTTGTTTTGTTTTATGTGCTTCCTAAGGATCCAAATTCAGATCTCTTATGTGAACACCAAGCACTTTAATCACTGAACCATTTTCAAGTACCAAAAATTATTTTCATATTTATTCACTCTCAGTGCCACTAACAAGATAATCCTGTTATGCAATTTACCATGGTCAATGGTTGAATCTACAAAAACAAATACAGGATAACATCTTAGTTAAGCAAATATGTTATTATTTCTAATTAAATCAATAGGCCTCCTAGACAAAGTATGCATGTGCCCTTTTAGAACCATAACATTTTCTTCAAAGCATGCGCAATCAAGGTGAAACATCTGCCTTGAAAATCTGAGAAATATCTCTAGTTGGTATGGGAGACAAGGTGTTTAGTCCATATAGCAATATTTATTTTTGAGAAACCATCACACACAGAGTTCTTTTTAATGTCTCAAACTGGCAGGAAAAGATGACCGATAGATGGTCTTTTTAATGTTTTTATCTATACATAACCTTTAGATCAATTCTTTATAACTAAATAATATGAAAATATAATGCAAAATAATTACCCTTAATGTAGTACATTAATTTATATTGTATCTGCAGTATTTCTTACTCCGTATCATTTATACATTAGCTATAGTCTTTCTGTCTCAGTCCATGTAGTATTATTCATTCTCAGCACAGAAGGCAACTAAAAACACTTCCATCAGTCCTACTAGTTAATGACATTTATCCAATAATTTGCTGTTGTAAGTAGACAAGCTGGATGTTTTCATCTCTTGGGGGTAA
>CABHPQ010118448.1:6815-56204 GCA_902168405.1 Peromyscus aztecus | reverse complement strand
GGTAATCTAATCTGAATATGTGCAAAATCACGTCCAAAGTAGTTGGGTTAGTTTATTAAGAGATAAAATTGATTTCTACTTGATATCTGGTTACTTGCAATCATGTTAACATTTTATAATAATATCAAGTATCTAAACAAGGAGATAGCCAAGCTCCAGCCTTCCTAAGTCTCAGAGTATAATATGAGCATTTCAAAGTCTGGTGTAGCCAGAAGCAAAGTGCCTTTTGGCACCTTTGTCTATATTTCAGCTGTATTTCTTCTTCAAGCTTCACTGAGGAAGGACACAGGACAGACATCTGACTTCTTTTTATAAGCTGCCAAAGGGTATGGAGAGGCTATTCCACACTTGCCTATTTTGTGTATATTTCCAAACACTAAAAACAAAATAGTAGATTCATAAAGTAGAAATATTTGGAAAAGCTAAAAAGTTCGTATTATTTTAGTAGTTTGACTTTGTGAATATCAATGAAAATAAGAGTGAATCATTGAAATAACTAAGAGCAGTCAGCTAATAAACCACCTACATAGTAGTTTTAATTGCAGACACCTGGCCAGTAATTGTTATACACAAAGATTAATAACTGAAATTAAATGAATTCTATTTCAACAATCTCAGTCAGAAATGGTGCATGAATACAAAATACCTGTGGTGGAAAATCACCTATTTTTATGGTCAATTCTGTTCATCTCTCTCTCTAAGATTAATTTATTTATTTACTGTGCACTGGTGTTTTGCTTGTATATATTTTGTGGGAGAGTTTCAGATTCCCTGGAACTAGAGATATAGATGTTGGGAGCTGCCATGTAGGTTCTGGGAATTGAACCTGGGTCCTTTTGGAAGAGCAGCCATTTGTGCTTAACTGATGAGTCATCTCTCCAGCCCCTCTGCTCATCTCTTTAAAAAATGTATGAATAATATATGACAAAGGATAATAACTTTTGCATGTTAAAATACAATACTAAAGCTTTAGGTAGAGAGAAAAATGTGAGTAATTATTGGGCACCTAATTTAAAAATTGTTTAGGTTTATGTGTGTATTTGTGTGTGTGCCACATATATACAGGTATCATTCAAGGCCAGAATAGGGCATTAGATCCCCTGTAGCTGGAGTTAAAGACATCTGAGAACTGCCTTATATGGGTGCTAGGAACTGAACTCAGGTGCTCTGGAAGAACAGCAAGTGCTTAACACTGAACCATCTCCCCAGGGTCCCTTAAAAGATTTACTGATTCTAATTCTAATGCATTCAAGCCTAATAATTGTTAGTCACATCACTGTTCTGAAACCTGGCTATTTAAGGACATAGAATCCTGCACAGAGCCAGGGAGCCGGAGACAACATCTTAATGATCCATATCAGTCACACTCAATCCATCTGTGAAGGACCTTGTCTATGGGTAATTTTCCCTTCTGCTGAAACAAACCCAATTTTTCCCTTGTTTTGTCCTCAGTGGAAACTGAAAAATCTGGTCACTGTCCTCTGTAGAGCAACTTGTCAAAGTGAAATTTCCTTTTTTAAAATAAACTAAGCAACTGTGGTTAATTTGATTACTCCATAGAAATGCCATTCTTCAGTTATTTAATTCATGGCTGATGGGACTGACTGAAAATGTCTAATGCAAAGGGTCTACAACATCTACTAGAAAAACTTATATCGAACCTCCAATCTCTTTCTTTTGCATACAAGGCCATTTACAAGATGGCTCTTGTCATTTTTCTTCAAAACTGTCACATACTGCTTAGAGCAGAATTGCTTAAACATACATCATGTGGTCACAGATTAGCACAGTGTGTACTTTTATATGTTATCCCTTGCTAGAAACCTATCCTCCTTTCTCCTTCTATTTGTTAGCTAAATACCTACTCACACTTTAAGACCACTCAACTACCACAGTATCTCTGAGTTCTTTTCTCTCATAAGAATGTTCTAAGTCATATTTTCGATGCTATGAACAATTGAACACAGTAGTTTTTGCATGTAATATGGATTTTGAAAGCACAGAGAGACCATTTTAATAGTACTTTTTAATCATAGAATACAGGAGCATGCCATAATATACTAGTTGGTTAATAAATGTTTCTGAATAAATTTTTCTTTCTTCCCAATAACTCTCATTTGTGCATGCTATAGGAATGAAGTTAAATTTAACTCTATTCTTATTTTTATATATAGACACATTCACAAATGCAAGGACACACTCACACATGCACACAGGCAGTGACTACAAAGGCTAGACTTCTCCAGGACACCCTATGTGCTGAGAATTAGGTGAGGGGGACAGCCGAAGCAAAGTTATAATATTCTCCACTGTGAGATAGACACTGTCCTAAATATTAGCATAAGATATAAATAATGATGTGTGGTAACTTTGAAGCCTCAAGGTGTGAATTTAGTAGATAATATGAAATTAAAGAGAAAAGAGAAAATATACAAAGTAAATTTGTGGCAAATGTCAAGGACTGATATAATTAAAAGGAGTTGTCAGACACAGGAGGAAAAAGAGATAAATTTGAGTCACTGTGAAAAGCATATGTGTTTTGTCAATGAGTAACAGGAAGAGAAAATGGGAAAAAAATCAGACCCTATAAGTTTTAAGTTGTGCTAATTAAAATAATGGTGTAACATGTCAGAAAATGCTAACTTTAGAGTGATCTAGTTTTAGAAAAGAAAGGGAAGCAATATAGATACTCTCTGAGAAAGTGGCTATGAACAACTCATTCTCTTTGCTGTATTGTTCATAATTATTAAAGAAACAATCCAAATTTATTTATGATTATTGGATACACAATAATACTTGACCTTTTAGCGTAGCACTTCCCAGTTCGACAATCTTGGGTAAATACCTTACTTAATTATAAACTAGGTGTTAGATAAGTAGCTGTGGTCCCAGACATGGTTGTGGAATTTGATATGATAAAGTATTAACAGGACCATGACCATCTCAAACTGGAAGTAATGTGAGCCTCCCTTAGTTTGCCATCTTAACATAGCTATTAGAGTCACCTAAGTCCCTCTCTGTCAAGGGTCTCTACTAGCATGATGATTTCTTGTCCGGCCAAACCCCTCTCTCAACCCTCTCCAACTTCAGCTATGTCTGTGTCTAGTGATACAAAGTTGTTATTGTTTTTGAAAACCTGATTTTTAAAAGACATTTTATATTCAGCACTGAAAACAATGTTACTCAATAATATATTTGTTGCTTGAATGAAAAGGTAAAGATTCCCACACATTCAGTTGGTTTCTTTGTACCCATGAATATACTTTCCCTTTACCAGGAAGAAATGCTCTGTTTATGTGCAGGAGGGAGAATCAACATGTTTTATCCATGTGTTATGTGCCTATGGGACAGGCACTTTGGTAAGTGCCTTGTATGCATGTATTTTTAAATCCTCAAAACAACTCAGTGAATTAGTTATCTTTATGCCCATTTTACAGGTAAAGTAGAGCATATAGGCAGAGTTAACATAGTTAATAAAGGTTGGTGAAAGAACATAGCCTGTTCACTAATACAAATTCAGATTTAATATTTACTGGATTTAATAATGGGATATAGGTCATGAAGAAGGTGTTTGGAAAGGGAAACCATTGCACAGGAAGACTGGTCATTAATAATAATGAGTCTTTTCCAACTTCATTGAGTATAATTAATAAATACTACTTTTGCTTTTCCATAGTGATTTATACATGCTCTGATTGTAACATTTATTTCACAATACATAATTTTGTTTACATACTCAGTATCACCCACCAGATTGTGACCTCCTTATAAATGAGGACTATGATCAGATTTCCCCCTGGAATGTTCAGTGAATAAATGCTCCAGACAAGCCAAAGATAATTAAGGCTAATTTGATGATTAGAGAAATCTTTGGTGACCTTCAAGTATTGTTTCAGAATAGTGCCAAGGACATAAAATTAAATGAAATGGATAGCCAGAAAGAGGAGGTAATGTGTAAGGATAATTTATTCAAAATATTGACTGTGGATAATAACTGGATAATAGAGGGGGCAGTAGAGCCAGCAGCTGGAAAATGGTGAGGCTAGTGGAAAAGTTATTATAATTATCATCCTGAATAAGTTCAGCATAATTAGGCCAGAGGAGAATAGGAATTGGAAGAAATAAAAATAGAAAATCAAGAATTCATGGGTGCAATCAACTACCCAGGCCCAGAATCAGGATTAAACATCGGCCTACCCCAAAACCCACCCCATCTTTGATCTGCTGGAGCACTGGTAGGGGGTGTGTGGTCCTGTGAACCCAAGGCTATAGGATCTCCACAACACAGGGCACACAGGGAAGCAAAGGGATGTTCAGGAAGTCCTAGTAAGGGACAAGTGTCAATACTATAGCAGAGACCAGGGGCCTTGAACCAAACCAATGATTCTTTGCTATGAATACCTGTATGTAAAGCTGTATTGCTCAAGGGGTTTACTGTGTGACTCACTATATCATACAGCAGCTTCCATGACGATATTTTCCCTTTCTTCATTTCCTTTTTTTTTTTAATTTGATTTTGTTTTACTTAGGCAGGGGGATTGTAGGGGCAGAGGGCACATGCAAGGGGAAAGGAGATGGGTGGGATCAGGATGCATGATGTGAAAGACACAAAGAATAAACAATAAAAGAAAATTTAAAAATATGATCCATTATTCTGAAATACAGATTTATATAAACTTATAAATTTAAATAAGTAATGTTTTCATTGTTGTTGCATACAGAGTTTTACTACGAACTCTTTACATTTAGTTTTTAATCATAACATTTTTGTTAATTAGTCTTTTATTTTATAATTACAATTCATAGCTATTTCTCTTTGCTTATAACTATTTTCTAAAAATATGTATAAAAGCTTTGTGTAAATGATAAGAGATATTTTATAGTATTTCTTTGGGAATTATCTCTTAGATTGCTTACTTTTGCAGTTTTGTTGAACAGAGCCATATCTTTCTAAAGCAAAAATTACCAACTTTAATTTTTGATAGAATGCTATGACTACATCTATTAACCACCTATCTTACACCATGTTTTAAAAATTTATTTTGATATGAATACCTTAATAAAAGCTATGTTTTCAAATTAAAAAAAAGAATTCATTGTTACTAGGCTACGGATACAGCTCAGTGGGAGTCTTGCAGAGCCCTGGGTTCAACTCTCTGTACTTTTAAAAGATGGTAAAATAATTCATGGGTATTGACTAGATTATTAAACAGAAACCCTTTGACCAAGAGCATTGGGCCTCATCTGGGAAGGTGTTAGAAATTCAAATCAACTAAATCAGAAACTAAGAGGGTGTTTCTTGCTATATCAAGGGAAAAATGTGGGGGATGAAGGTGTTGAGAAAACCCCTGGGTAATTCTGATGTATTCCAAGGTCTGAGAGCCACAAAGACAAATAAAATTCTCAGGTCAAGAGATACTCAGGCAGTTACCTACAGTTTACCTGCGAAATCTTACAACATTTTTGAAATAACAAGTTCTATGTTTGATATGTTTTCAAAGCTTGATGCCAATTTAAAACTAGAGAAATCTCTAGAAATTTGTGGCTACTAAAGGACAGAACTGCTCTGTTCTTAATTAGTTCATATAAAATGATACTGATCTGTATCATAATTTACCACTTACTGGCCCAAGAGCACAACATTCAAACAAATTGTGCATGCTGTGCTGTGGAGGCTTCAGATATATTGCTCATAAGTCTTATAAACAGTCCCTTGTTTTTTTTTTTTCTTAAAACTATACTAAAATTATACTCACATTAAACTATAGTGAGTCTGCTGTACTGTGTTTCAGTGTAGTGGTGGACTAGATAGCCTAGTAGATTATTTAGCCCCTCTTAACTAACTTAAGCTGGTGACTAAATTCTCATTGGCTAATGTAAACTGTCACTCAGACATTTTCTCAGAAAACTTAAGTCAGAAACTTAAAATTTGAGTTGTAGATAATTGGGCTTCAATGTGGGCCATAAGAATACCTGTGCTACTAACACCTTTCAGGTTTACATGTCAGGGCTATTAGATTTGTTCTAAGGAGCTCAATGCCTTAACCCTTAGGCCATATAGAATGTACTTATAGGAATGTGACCACACTATGTCTATGAAAATAAAATGAAGTACCATCCATAAGGCAGCATATGCTAATACTGTGTTACCAGAGTCAGCATCCCAATTTCAGAAGGAAAGTAAATTGTGAGAATGTGTTATATAGGAACAAAACAGTGGATTTTACACATGTACCCCAAAGCAATCTTACACATCAACTTTAGAGTATTACAGAGAAAATACTCAGCTAACTTCATGAGAATGGTTCACTTCTGGAAAGTAGTAAGAACTGTCTTACACAAATGGCTGTAGAATGTATAGTGATCATAAACAAAAATTGAATTGCACATATAGAATAAAAGGAATGCAATGGTAAAGTCGTGCACATATAGAATAAAAGGAATGCAATGGTAAAGTTGTACACATACTCCCTAGTGAAACATTTCTGGATGTATTTAAAGAGGTCTAACATGGAAGTGATGTTAAGACTTAAATTTGAGACAAAGGTTCATGCCAATAAACTACATTAGAAGGTGACCCTTTCAGACCCCTCCTTTTCTCCTTATATTTATAAAAATGGCTACAAGAAACTCAGTGAACTTAAGAAGTCTTGCATTAAAAAACAGATGCCCACTCCCTGTGTGTGAAGGTAACAACCCTAACATACCAAAAGGACCCAAGACACATCTATACTGCATTAATTAACCTTAAAAAGAAATGAGATATTTCATGCAGAGACAGAATCTGGTTGAATCCTTGAAATTAAACCATTTAATCTATCACTGTGATCAGATAATTCCACTTTATTTCTTTTAGTAAAATGTTCCCTAATTATGACTTATTTTCCCCTATTATATTTATATATTCATGGAACAGTTAATATTTAAGCAATCATGAATGCTCCAGTGCATACTTCAAAACAACTACTACTGCTTGCCAGTCTTGATACAGCACATGAATTCTAATGTTAGTTTCCTTTATTTAAAAAAAATAAGTTCTGTGCTCTCTTCCAAGGTTGTTTACAAATTATTGCTTTCTTCAACACCAGCAGACATTGCAATAACATTGAGAAAGATAATGTACTTTTAAATATTGCAATTACCATAAAGATATTATCTCTGCAGCTATGACCAGACAGGTCTAACACAAGCATTCCTGGCTTTGTTTCTGAATCTGTCACCAAAACTCTTTTTTTTTGTTGTTGTTGTTTTTTTTTTTTTAAGGTGTTACATGACCACAGTTGAAACTAATTCAGCCAAATGTAATTTACACTGGAAAAAATGTCCTAATTCTCTATGTAGGCTTGATTGTCCCTTTTTTACACTGTTGATTTTTCTATTATAATGCTACTTCCAAAAAAAAAAGGGGAACAGATGATATCAATTGTATAAAAAGTCATGCAATTTAAGAGCTTTACACTTGTTAATTTATGGTAGCAATCTGGGAAAGCAGAAGTTAAACTTGAAACCATGACAACATTAAATGTAATAAGTATTCATCTCAATTGCCACCTTCAGGCCCAGCAGTGTATTTGTGCATTAGTTTCTCAGAGAAGACAAATTCTGCTTTCCTACCCTCACTGCTCTATCTCTTAGGGTTTTCATTATAGTATCACTTATTCAAAGAGAATGCACGACACACGCATTACTCTGAAGTAGCCAGGACCAGTGGAAAATCATCAGCCACTTATGCTCATTTAGGAAAGGCCACAATGAATTAATGAAACATGTCTGTACTTTACAAACAGAGGCAGGTCTGCTACTTGTAAGTGCTTTCAGTTAATCAACCTGTCTACAGTAGGCCTACCAAACAAATTCTTCTGATAATAGTTTTAAGAAAATCAAATTATTTTTAAATTGATATAAACATAGTCTATAAGCATAAGTATCTCTTAGGTTTTTAACAGCTTCTTCAATAATGCTTGGTTTATACAAATACTAAAACCACTCTTTTTTATTGTAATGAGCAGTTTTACTTAAACTTGACTATATGAAGTTTGAGAGAAAGTGAAATAGAACATGGGCAAAAATGCAGGTAGATGACACTCAGAGGTCTGCCATTAAGTGTAAGAGTAACTCTGGTAGTCAACAATAAATTTTTTGAAAGGCAAAATCAACAACAATGAGAAATAGCTGTTTAGGAGTTGCTTAAATATATTTATGTTGGTAGCTTTCTTTAATCAATCATTCATTCACTCATCTTCAATTGTCTATATAATTTTATCATATGAATTAACAGTAATCATGTTCTCCTATTGAATATTTTTTCTTATTACTTTCTGTTTTTGCAGCTCTGGACATGATTATTACTGATATCTTATCAGTGATATCTTACTACAGGCAATGCAGCTGCAAATCCTCTTTTTCATTGTAAGAAATGAAGATAAAATTTAGCATTTTTAACATTTGGAGTTTAGTGACACTAAAGACATTCACATGCCTGTACAATCACTTCCACTATTCATAATCAGAACTTCTTGTCATCCTAAGCTAAAACATTAGACACTAATAGTCTGTCCTCTTTTTAACCTTTCAGGTAGCTATATCTCTAGTTTCTGTGTAAATTTTACTATGCTAAGTACCTCATATAAGGACAAGATTCATTGAGGATGCAGCATGTACCAGACATTCACTGCTTAATCTTATGGTAGTGATACGCAGTCAAATGTCAAAGGAGGAGGACTTGTTGAAAAGAAGGGTTCCAGCAGGAAGAGAAAAGAAGGTGAGAGGAGGGGGGGATGGGGTGAAAATAAAATTCACTAGATAAACATATGAAATTGTCAAACAACAACAAAAAATAACAAAGATAAAAATAAGTGAAGCAAATCGGTAACTGCCTGGAGCTACAGAGTAGGTCAAGAGAACAGGGTTGTGAGGAATCTATACTAGGGACTGTGGTGGGGAATCTGTAGTACTAGAGAAATGCCAATTTCACCAAACTTTATTCTAATTGTATAAGTTTTATTGTATGCCAATTATGTCTCATAAAAATTCCCTAAATAAATTACAGCTGAGGATCAATTCTCTTAACCACTAACAAATTCAACTGCTGCTGCTGCTGTAAAACAAAACAAAACAAAACAAAAATACTCAAAAAACTAAATTGATGCTTTAGGAAATCTATAAACACTCTGGATTTTCTCATACATGCTATAAAAGCTGAAATTTGGGTGTGCTACACAACTTGAAATGGGCCAGGCTATTGCTGATGAAAAATTCTGACAATGAAGCATGTGTATCACTCTCCAAATATTTCAATATGATTTACAATAATTTTTCATGTTCCTTCATACCAGATTTATAAATACCATACTTTAAAAATGTTTAGGTTTTAGATGTGACATGACTGTAGAACTGGTCCAGATTAGTGCATGAGGATATTAACATCATAATGGGCAAGTAGGATGTGACCATGGTATTAAAGGTCATATCATATCTCTGTTCCCATCTAGGTTCTTTCTGCTTCATTTCTGCCAAGAGGTGAGCTTCTTTGCTCCACCACAAGCTCCAGACATAATATTCTACCTTGCTTCTGTCTGAAAACCACAAAAGCAACCAATTCTCATCTGAAACCATGAAGCCATGTGTGCCAATCTTTCCCTCTAGCAAGTTGTGTTTCTTGGGTTTTTTAGTCACTAAAACAGAAAACTGATGAGATACAGGTGTACATGATAAAGATTTCATTGAATTTAAAGAGTAAATTCCTTTCTCTAAACAGCCTCCAAGTAGTTTACATTTCATCATATCTGAATCCTTCATACTGAGCAATAAAAATAAAAATGTTTCATTCATACTTATGTAAATAAAAGTCATGAAAGTCTCTTGCTATTGGAAGCAGTACTTGATTTTTCTGCCTGATTAGTGAAATGAGGGTTGCACACACAAAACAGGTTTAGTTATACAATTATATTATTGTTTTGACTCAGTAGTGCTAATTTTTATAGAACTATTTTTAAAAACTAACATTTAATTAAGATGGGAAGAAAGAAGAGGATTATGGGAAGTGAATACATGATGTACTTGGACTTAAATATATTATTATGAAACTCATCACTGTACAACGAATGCTACTGAAAATATGCAAAAATAAATGCAGAAGGTACACAGTAACTTGAGAATCAATCTTAACTACTGTAGCATTAAAAGAAATGTGTAGGGGCTGGAGAGATGGTTCAATGGTTAATAGCACCTGCTGCTCTTGCAAGAGGACCTGTGTTCAATTCCAAGCTTATACATGGTTGCTCACTGCTATCCATAAATCCAGTTGCAGGTGCTCCAAAGCCCTCTTCTGACTTCCACAGGCAGCAGGCATGCATGCAGTGCACACATTTACACACATGCAAAACATTCATATACATAAAAATAATTAAAAAAGAGATGTGTATTCTGAGATTCCATTATGTAAATGAAGAAACTAAAAGAATAGGAATAAAGAAAAAAACATTAAGGCTTTGTGCTCACCCTCATGACAGAATTCATGGAAAATCAAATTGAAAAGAAAGGAGCAATGCTCATGTTATACACGGGACTGGTATTATATCCCTTTCCATTGCACAGAAGTGCAGCAGTTTTACAGTGTGGGATGTCACCCACAGAGTGCCTTTTTGCCTGATAGTTAGCAAGCATTTATGAGCAACATAATTTATTTTTCGTGTGTGTTGTTATATTGTGTCCATCTATCCCCCTTACAGCCGTCCCCACACACTTTTTTCTCTCTCTCTTAGCATTACAGTGTTCTATATGTACCATTAAACTCATGAAAGCAAAAAGATTGGAAATATGTTTGATTTTTCTTTTTTCCTGCAAAAATCCTAGCAGTGGGTTCCACAAAGAATAAAGGTTCAATAAATGTGGCTGTAATTACCAGCATGGAAAAAGTATTTAAATAGATATAAATAATTCCTAACGCCTCTAATATTATCACAGACCTTTATGTTAGTATAAACTGCCACTTTATAAACTTCCTTCCAGTCATTGGCTCCCCTTATTAAGGTTGTGCAATGCGTTCATTAGGAAGGCTTCATTTAACTGGAAAACCAGCTTGTGACATGATTGGTCACATTCAGTCACAGTAGCCATGTTTTATTTTGCACAACAGTTTCAAACAGGGTTTAAATCTCGCTCAAACAGAGCTTTTATAGAATAAAAAAGCATTTGTTTTCAAACTTACTAATTATATTCACTAAATGCTGCTCATGTTGTCGACTTTCCCCCACTGTGAGAATTACAAAATCAGTCATAAGATTAAACTCAGAAAATGACTACAGCAATTCACAGAATACTAAGCCAGCTGGGTTCATTTAAATCCTCTGTGGAAACAGTCTTCATGGTGAACCAAGTAAGACCCACAGATAGTCCCAGAAATCTTCACTTCTTTTCTGTTTGGGTGCTGCAAATGTTTACAACTACTTTGAATAAATGGGAAAACCATCAAAAAGCACCCGTAAAATTATAGCTCTCATTTATCATTATTACTGTTTAATCACAATTATTTCACAAATATAGTTGTGAAACAATATTACTTGAGAGTTTTGAGTTAGTGAAAAGGACCTGGAGAGTATGCTTAGATGAGGGCAGAAATTTTTCAATAAAGAAAAAAAACATGTTGAGAGAGAGAACAAAGATGACTTTTAAACAGTTGGGATTGACGAGGAATACCAATCAAGTTTGCATTTACAAAGCACTGTTCTCTAAAGAATTCAATAAACTGAAGATTGGAGGATTTAATGAAGTTTTGACACAACTTAAACTATAGTGTTGTAAATGTGCTAATCTAAAAAGATGTAATCAAATTCTGAGAAAACAAACAAGTGTTACACTTAAAGTATTAGCAGAATCATTTACACCCATGTATATAAATGAATATTTCAGTTTTGAAGATACTCTTTAAATCAGCTCACAAGTACTATGCTTCAGCCTCTAAAGTTTAGACAAAAGGAGAAGAAAGGAGATCTAAGCTATGAGCTGGTTTTTACTCTCTCAAAGTACAAGTCCACAGAAAATTATCTTCTAAGAAGCACATTCCTTCATAACTACAACAATCTGAAGAAGTCCATAAGCAAACTTAACACCTGCTATATTTGGCTTCTCTGAAAATTAATCTCACAACTACTCACAGAATACATTCCTCACACTGACCTATTTAAAAAAGCTGATTTCAAAATGTTGTTTTGAGGGAAAGAATTTTGTAAAAATGTCTCCATTGCTAGGTCTGCCCCATTTCAATTACTGGCCTACAGAGAATAAGAAATATCAATAGGTGACCCTAATTTTAAAATATGTGTGACCATTTAGAAACAGTTGAGGTTATCATTTTAGAAATCACTCACAGAGATACAAACTCCATACACTAAGTTTCTTTCTAGTTTAGGCATCAATCTGCATAGCACCATTATATTAGGTAGAGGAAAGCAGGTACTCTACAGCTCTGAAATGGGAAAAGTACATTTATTTTCAAAGAAGGACATTTTTCAAAGAAGCTAATACTGTATTCACATGTTTCAAAAAATCATGGTACCACTATTACTTATTTCCAACATTTATAGGGCTACAACTCTTAAACATAAACTCAGAAGTAGGATTTATTCATTTTGATTTTAAATAGTATGAAAGGAATTAGAGGTGAGGACTTCTGATTAAATTTATGAACTGGTAACCAAATATCTTGATCACCAAAGAAATTAGATGACTAAAACAATCATGTTATTACCACAAGCCAATGTGCACAAGTCCATATGGACAGTGTAACATTCCATGCTTTAAGATATATACTCAGTAACATAATGGGAACTAAACAACTTTAGGAAGAGTGCTTTCATAAAAAAACCCTAAATTTAACATTATATAACTTTCTATTAATTTAAAAGCTTCTAGATTTATTTACTTAAGTGATATTAATATCTCCTACCTTATAATTTCAAATTTTGGTATGTTGATTTACATGAAAACCTGTAGGGGACAAAACTCATGGCAGTAACTGAGTCTAGAATATCACGAATAGCACAGTAAGACAGCAGTATAGCATTCTTGTGCTCAAGAGGATTTATTGGTTCTCAAAGATGAGAATCCAATAAAGAAAAACAATAAAGCACAATGGGTATAATTAAAAGTCAAATATTTCATAAGTTGAACAAAAGAAACTATTTACAACTGTCACTGATATCCTGTCCTTGTATCCTGTGGTACTTAGTTATTTCAAATGTCTTATTTGGTGAATGTTCTTGCTTCAATGTAATATAATGAAATGCAGACAAACTCTCAAACTGAAATGTTTGTGTCCAGTGGTTATGAATTATGAATACATTGTATGGTGTGTCATTATATGCTGACATTTTAAACATGATGTGCCATGAATGAATTCCCTTACATTTGCTGTAGCACTGAATCTTATATATCACTAAATATTAACCAAAGACATGAAAACACATTACTGCAAAGAATGTCAAAAGGAGGAAAGTTTAAAGGACTCATGGGAAGACAAAATCTAGGACAATCTAACAATTCTTCCTATTCTATCTTTCTTATCATAAGATTTGTTTTACAAAGCTAATTATAAGCCTGTATCATTTATTTTTCAGCAAACTGTGAAATTTCCCTCCAACCCAAGTAATGATAAGCATGGATTTAAAAAAAGCAATCACATTTCAGAGAGTTAAATGTGGCAGAAAAAGGCAAAAGATTAATACGATCTGAAGAGAAACCAGAGTATTAACGAATGGAAACACCTGAACTATGACCCAATAGCTGAGGAGCCCCCAACTGGATCAGGCCCTCTGGATAAGTGAGACAGTTGATGAGCTTGAACTGTTTGGGAGGCATCCAGGCAGTGGGACTGGGACCTGTCCTCAGTGCATGTGCTGGCTGTTTGGAACCTGGGGCTTATGCAGGGACACTTGGCTCAGCCTGGGAGGAGGGGACTGGACCTGCCTCGACTGAATCTACCAGGTTGAACTCAATCCCCAGGGTAGTCTTTGCCCTGGAGGAGATGGGAATGGGAGGTGGGTGAGTGGGTGGGGTGGGGGGGGGAGGGTGGGGGGGTTGGGCGGGAGGGGGGAGGACAAGGGAATCCGTGGCTGATATGTAGAATTAAATTATATTGTAAAAAAAAGTATCAAAAAATCCTGAAAATCCTGTGGTTGGCTGAAATAGTTTGAATACACTGTCTTTTTTTATTAAGAGATTTTCTGTTCATTTTACACAGCAACCACAGATTCCCCTGTCCTCCCTCCTCCCGCTTCCCAGCCTTCTCCCCAACCCACTCCCCATTCCCACCTCCTCCAAGGCAGGGTTTCCCATGGGGAGTCAGCAGAGCCTAGTACATTGAGTTGAGGCAGGTCCAAGCCCCTCCTTCCTGCACCAAGGCTGCTCAGAGTCTCACCATAGGCAGACACTGTCATTGCATGATCACTCATAAACCATCACTAAACTGAGAATCATTTTCATAGTAAGAATATGCTCATAATTGTGATAAGCAGAGGTTATTAAAAGGAAGCTAAATATTTATGTCAAAAATTAACAATAAACCTGTATTTAACCCAACTACTTGGTATTCACTCAAGTCTAATTGAGAGATTTATATGTGACAGACATTGAGGACATAATGTAAAATAAAGTACTGTTCCAAATTTCATGGGTTCAGAGTTGATACACAAAAACAAAATAAGGTGAAGTTCCCATATGAGGATATCATGAGAAAGTCGTCATCAGCAGTTAAATGAAGGAGACCTCAAGAGAAACCAACCAGCATCTTGGTCTTTGAATTATGGTCTTGGAAAATATGAGAAAATAATTTTCTTTTATTTAAACCTCTGAGCCTGTGCTATTTTCTCATGGTACCTGAATTGTCTAATATACTGGTCCAAGTATTCACCTCTCTGAGCATCCAGTTTTTTATTTTATTTTATTTTGTTTGTGTGTTTTACTATAGACCAAAAAAGCATATTAGCCCTCATTTTATGCTAAACTACTAACATTTACGATACAATGCATATTATTTTTAATAAAAATGATAGACATTGTGAAAATTTAGAAGAATTTACATGTTACTGAGGTGGACTATGTTTTTCCTTAGATTTTCTCCTTGATTATTTACAAATTTTACTGTCTATATACAGTGGGTATATTCTCTAGGGATCATATTTAATGGTAAGTAATCTTCTATTTCACAATGCAACTAAACTTATTTTACTTCCCTTCTTACAACTACTATGATGGTGAATGAAATGCTTTGATATTTGGAGTGTCTTTAGCATCAGAATGATTAATCATTGATATGACCAACTATGATATGTTTAACATTATAATTTCTCAATATATTTTAGCACAATCATTTAATTGGACCTAAGAACAGCATTATACAAGGATCAGTGCATGTCCATATCTACAGATGAATAAAGTGAAGTTAAACAAGCCTTAGCCGTGATTACTTGGGCAGGGAGTGGCTTTAGAATACACATTAGGTCAATAAGCTTCTACTAAAAGTTGTAGTCAAATACAGAACAAAGAGCAGAAAAATGGTTGAATACAATACATTCCCAATGAAATGTCCTTTAAAAGACTTTTAGTTTGCTTCTGCTACATGAATTTTTTAAGCAGCTTAGGAAATACATGTATTATGGGTATGGGTATTTTGTCTGTATATGTCTGTCCATCATAGGCATGCAGTACCTGCAGAGGCCAAGAGAAGGTTTCAGATCCCCTGGAAATGCAGTTGCAGACAGTTGTGAGCCACTATTTGGGTGCAGGGAATCAAACCAGGGGCTTCAGGGAGAACAGCCAGTGTTCTTAAACACTGAGCTATCTTTAAAGTCTGGTTGTTCCTTTAAAGTCAATTTCTTCAGCTTTTCTACATTTCTGGTTGAGTTATCTCAGATACTTCCAACAAATGCCATTTTTCTCTTGAATCAGATAGTTACATTTGGCTGTAAGCTACTAAAGATCCATATCTAATACACTCACACAGATGAATGCATAGAGAATGCTTGGTTTTTCTTGAACGTTTTATTTACATATATGTTATATATGCTATTACACACTGAAAACAAAATAAGCAATGTTCCTGAAGTGCAGCATTGGAATCGCTTAGACTTTCACTGACTAACAGAGAAGTACAGACAAGCTTGCACTATAAGTTCATCTTCATTTAGATGGGTTTGATTACACCAAAGAATACTGGTTTGGTGACTCACAAGTGATAATTCACTACTGAAATTAAAAGAAAATCATTTTATAATCATTATAACTTTTAGTGTTATTTGTAATTTTGGTTAACTCATTTGTTTTCCTTTTCTCCCCAAATATCATAGAAGCCGATTTTGACCATCTAAATATTTTATATTATACATTGAAGCATATCTTATAAGTTTAATTACTTACATCAACCCTCCTTGATCAGGGGATGAGTATTTTAATATGTTTTAAAGGTTCTTGTGAAAAGCAGTAGATAATAATTTTAAAATCAAAGAAAGGGATTTATCATTAGAAAAATTTAGGTTAGAAATGGTATCATTTTTGAAGCATAATCAGTATTTTTCATGAAGAATTCCCGCTGCAATTTATTAAAGAAAAAAATCATCCAAGTTGTCTTTTATAAGTGAAATTTAACAGAAATTCTAGTTAATCGTGTATCAGTAGTTAATTCCAGTTTCTAAAAGATGACGATCTAAGCTAACTATTTCTATGCACGTCAGAAAATTTCTGTCATTGTAGACATTTACATCTACTCAGAATCCTTTGTATTCTAGGAACATCTTTTTATTCCTACACATCGTGGGAATATCAAACATGTATATGATATTTCTCTTTATTAATGACATGTATTTCCCCAGAAGTATTTCCTGGAAGATAAAAATCCAGCTGAAAAGTGTTTGTGGGGGGATATTGTAAAATCTTTACTTCTTTTTCCTTTAGAACACCTATTACTACATGATAGTATTTCCCCCAAGACGATTTTTATTTTATTTGAAGTTGGCAAAAATCTTTGTGCTAAATCCTTTGAGCATACCTCTAGTGATAGATGTCAGATCAGTGCTATATGGAAAAACTTTTATTTGACAGGAAGAAAGCTCTCTCCAAAATATAAGACATAAAAATAAAATTTTCTGTGAGATTAATATAATCTTTTGTTCTTGTATATAAATGAATCATTCATTCTTGTTTCAAGGTAATAACTTCATGTAATAAATCTGAATGAAGTAAAATTAAGGCAGTTTAAAAGTGACATATTTGTTCAAAATAGAACAGTTAGCTTAAGATATGTATATATAAATTAAATGTAAAATACATATGCAATGATATCAAGTATATACAATATAAATTTATGTACCTTATTTAATATGCATCTTTATAATCATAAACCAAAAGTATAGATTCACTGTACATAGAAATTATATTCAAACGGAGTAGCCTCTTAGTAAGGCATGATCTTATTAGGGTGGGCTTTATGGCACATAATTGAATGAACATGACCACAGTAGTTTTACCCTATGAATACAGACCTAATTATTTTTATTGATTGGAAGTATTACCTTATTCTTCCTGGTGTTATCCAATGAACTGACGTGTTCCCCATTATCACAAGAGAGAATACAACTATTCTTGATAAAAATCTGGCATTTTCAAATTGTCTATTTTGTTATTATTATCTTTTCTTATAACTCTTAAAGAAATATCATGAGTAAAGGGATAGTCAAAATCTCATTACATATATCATCTATACATGCCACCCCTTGTACTTATATTGGATACAATTATCACAATCAAATCATTTTTCATACATATTAAAATGTAAATTTGTGGATTTTTACCTTGTATAGGTCAATGTATGAATAATAAGGAAGGTCATATTCATTTGGGATTCTTGTTAGAAGATATGTCTAGAAAGAGCCAAACCTCTGCACTATTTTCTGATGTGGGAGGGGAATAAACATTGGAAGCATGGGGAGATGTCAAAAAAAGATTACCTCTCTCCAGATGCTTTAAGCTTCCTTAAAGGCCTTCACCTCAGAATCTGTTCAGTTGTCTGTCTGAAACAGACAGATCTTTTCCTTAAACAAGTTAGGTTGCCTTGTATGAACATATACAATCAGTTTGGGGATTCTTTGTTTCTTTGCCTCCTTTTCATAAGCCTCAAAAATAATACTTAAAAATTGTCCAAAGCAGTAATATGATTATTTCATTTTTAAAGTTTTGGGCAGATATCTTGATAATAAGTGAGAACTTAGGGGCTCAATGCTACCCAGAAACAAAGAGTTTTTTTAATAGAACTCAATGATCAAATCACATTCAAAGACAAATTGCTGGCTCTTTTCCTCTTATAATTAAGCTCTTCAAATATTTCTGGAGAAGAAATAAGTAAAAAGAGAGTGAAATATGAGGTTAAATATATTTTATAAAGACAAATTTTGTATGGGCTATAATCTCCAAGAAGATTTAATCAGAAGGACATGAGTAAAAACAACTTCAGAGTCTTTTTAATATTATGGCAATAAGATTATAAAAATATTTATTTTAATCAAGATATAGTCAGCAGTTATGCTATCAACTTTACTCCTATAGCATATGATTTAGAGTTGATAGATTATTTCCATTTAGATCATTTCAGCTCACATACCAAAAAAATTACTGTTAGAAATTAATACTATAAAATGGTGTCTTACCTTACAAAGGAAGTTGATCTTAAAGCCCAAAGATTGGGCATTCCTTGAGCCTGAGTTCATGTAGTTTCCAACCAAAAGAATCAACTCTAAAAGTCTGTTAAAGCTTTCACTTTTCTTCAGTTCTTCACATGCAAGAGTTACTGCTATGATGCCTGGTTTGATGTTGTTTACATGTTCTTCAAAGGTGAGTTTGAAAAGAATGCTCATGAGACGAGGCCGTAACATTTTCACCGAGCTCATCTGGAAGGTAAGGAATCACTATGAGAATGTCTATTTAAAACGTCCTTTCATCTCTGTCTGTATTGGGGATAATTTCATGAATAATATTATAAGTTCATACACATAGTCAATTCTCTATGAGATTTAAAATATACTGTTTTTGTTTGTTTTCAGCTTTCCAAGGGAAATTTAGGTAAAGTTTTAAAAATCACAAACAGTCAGTTTTGTTAAACAATAAATACCATCATAGTTATAACATAAATAAAATACAGCTGAGGGTGAACAGTTTCTACATACTAACTGCAAAACCTTTGGTCATACATAGCATATAAATATCCAATATTTGTTTCTGAGATGAAATAGGAAAACTTATATGCATAAAATTGAGTTGAGTGTATAGCTGGTCACGGATAGTGGGTGTACAATAATAATTATTTTGAGGTTTGAATTTCCTTTTTAGCTCCCAATTATTTAATGAGTTTCCATTTACCAAATGCATACAGGAGCATTTTATGCTCATACAATGTAAAGAAATTATTAAACAGCTAATTACACTTCATTGGCATGTATAGTTTAGTCTCTTAAACACACATGCTGAGCACAGACTAGGCACTGAGATATCTACAAGCAGCATGAAATTTTCTGATATCATGAACAAAGGTCTTTTTGTTTTAAACATGTCTTCACTTTGTATCCAAGGCTAGCCTTTAACTTTTGATCATTCTATCTCAACCTTCTAGGAGCTGAGGTTACAGCCATGTGCCATCACACATGGAAGCAACTCATTTAAATCACAAAGTACCTTTCTATTGTAACTTCTGTTATGCTCCATGTGCTTAAGTTTTGAGTACTTGTTCTCTAGCTGTCGGCACTATTTTGGAAAGTTGTGGACCCTTTAGAAGTATGACTCAGTTGGGGAAAGTGAGTCAATGGGTGCAGGATTTGGAAGGTTACAACTGTCACACTTTGCTTCCTGGTCTACCATGTTGTGCACAGCCTTTGCCATGTACCCTACTACCATGAATCGATTCGCCCTGCCATGGCTTTCTTTTCCAAGATGGACTGAAATCCAAAAATAGAAATCAAACTCAACCTTGCCTCCTTAAATCAGTTCTGTCAGATATTCTGTCACATTTATGAGCAAGGTAAGTAATATACCTTCCAAAGTGACACATGAATTACTGTGTAAAGCACAGCAGCTCTAATAGTGAAACAGCACACTTTTCTGGCTCTCCTTTGACATTAACTCGCTTATTAGCAATGGGCATTTGCTTCTCTCTATGTTTACTTTTAACTTCTATGAGTTCTATGTTTTCATACTTTTTCCAGGTAGAAATATAAAAAATGGAGATAATATTGCCCTGCTCTAGTATTCTCATAGCTCTCATCACTTTGGATTATTTTGTTTAAAATACACAAATTGTTATCATATTTAAAGTACACTGCCTATATTAAGCTTAGGTATATCTGGAAAATCATAATACCGACACATAGAAACTACAGCAGGCAATAAAACAGACGGACAATTCTAGGACTACAAAGAGAAAGTAAGTGCTAAAGAAATTTGTTGCAAGAAAAAAATTTAAAATTACAACTGCAATGTTTATTAAAAGATTCACAATAGAGATAATTAAATAAACTTATAATTGAGTGTGTATTTACATATATGTAAATTATACATAGAAAAGAGAACTAAAGAAAATGGTAGAGAGAAGTTACATGAGAACATGTTTATAGGTTAGATAGGTATGAAGAAACCACAAAGAATCAATGTGAAGTACATGAAACTGAAAGCTAATGTCATCCAAGTCTGTCTCTAAACATGTAGAAGCCCCCTTGTGTACACAAGTGAACAAAATCAAGTCCTGTATATATTACTCTGTCACAATTTGTCTGTTTGTCTCCATATCTCTCCTCACATCATTTCTTCTTTCAGCTTACTCAAAACTGGCCTGTTCCAGCACTCTAGATGTTGTGTATCACCATATATGTTTAGGAACCAGCCTATTATATTAGCTACTATCTTGTATCTGTGATCAAATCCTGGACCAAGAGCAACGTAAAGGAGAATAGTATACTTTGGCACAAAGGTTGAAGGTACAGTTCCTTGTGACATGAAAGGCATGATAGTGGGAACATTAGATGGTTGGTCACATTGTATTAACAGCCAGGAAGCAGAAAGAAAAGAATGCCAATGCTCATCTGTGTTTCTTCCCTTTTCTTGTTTTATTTAGTCTTGCACCCAGTCAAATGGATGATGTTATCTATATATTTCAGGTGAGTTGTCAATTCATCAAAGTGCTGTTGGTCCAGAATCAACAGGGGATTAAAACCTTCACAAGGTATGCATGAGCTTTCAGACTATACATTTATACTTTATTCTGTCTTGACTCTATATTTCAATTCTTAACCTACAAACTCTGAGTATGAATTTGATTTTATTCCCTTTTTTAATATTGTCTTTAACAGAAATAGTATAGTCAACAAGTATATTTTAGTAAGAATAGTTATAGCAATAACAGCAGTTAACACTTATTGAGGATTTTGTCAGAAATTTTTCTGCTTCAGTTATTTAATTCTCAAAAACATCCTAGGAAAAGTCTGCTGTATATATGTATATATATGTATAAACACTGCAACTATATATGTGTGGTGTTTTGAATGAGAAATGCGCCTATAGGCTCAGGCATTTAACACTTGGTCCCTTATTGGTAAAGTTTTTAGGGAGGTTTCTGAAGTGTGGCTTTGCTGAAAGAAGTACACCACTAAAGGAGAACTTTGTGTGTTTATAGACTCTTCTCACTTCCTGTTCACTCTTGCTGTTTCATGATTGTGGGTGAGTATGTGTGCTCTCAGTTTTCTGCTATTGTCCCTGCCTACCATCATGGTCTTTTATCCTTATGGAACCATAAGACAAACTCCTTCTTCCCTTAAGTTGCTTTTAGTCATGGTGTTTTATCACAGCAACAGGAAAGCAACTAATATATCATTATGACACACTGTCCCTTAAGTATTATTAGAAATCAGAACTGTAATTGGTAGGGAAATCATCAATAAGGTAGGTTTAAAAATGTCCCAGGAAACAGGGAATGATGTATAATATCAGCAATAAGATGGAAAGTGAAAGAAGGAATGGATGAGAAAGAATTAAGGAAGAATCAACAGTACTCGGTAACTAACCAGCTATGGGAAAACAAAGTCAAACAATAGTTTCAAGGCTTTAATTTGGTTATTTCAACAAAGTTGGCATTAATGACAGTTTAAAGAGAGCCCAAAGCAATAGCTCAGCAGTTAGAAGAATTTACTGTTCTTGTAGAAGACCCAAGTTCCCTTCTAAGTGCTCAGAACAAGTAACTCATAATCATCTGACTCTAGTTCCAGGGTATCTATTGCCTCTTTGCTACACTCATGTGCCCCCACACATACACAGGCACAGACACATAGATACAATTAAAAACAAAGTAACTTAAAAAGTTGAAGTCAGTCTTGATGTGGTATTCATTAATGTTTGGTTGTTGTTTCAGGGGTTATGGGGAGATGAATGTGCATCTGTTCTCCTGTGATCTATACACCAGGAAGCTAATCAAAGACTAAGAAAGACAGCAGAGTCAGATAGAGTACAGTATAGCAACAATGCTAGTCAAACATAATTTTCTATGTGTAGATACTCTCCCTAGTTTTCAGATCTTCAGTTTCCAAATTTTCAAGTACAGGAAAAAATTCCTGTGACTTTTTTCTAAGTTATAGAAAGGTAGAATGAAGGATATAGAAAGGTAGAATGAAGGAGATTTAATATTCAAATATGAATACTAAAAAATTAAAATATTTCCTATTATTATGAATTTTTTATTGCCACTGAATTGAATTTGGTTGGCCATTTTCTTCTGTGTCAATACTGCATATTTTTATTAAAAGACACTTCTGCTTATTAAGATTCTCAATCATGAAATAATACTCCAGTTACTACCATTGGTCAATCTTTTCCCACATATTAACACCATTTATTGACAATGGTTACCATTCAAACTCAAGCTTTATATAATTGCATTTAATTATGTTATTTATATACTCTTTAAATGCCCTAATTGATTTCTCTAAATCCTCTAAATTTTCTCCTCTAAAGTGACAGCTTTATAATTAGAGAATAATACAGTTTCTTTGATATATTTAGTTTTTGTCATTACAATAGTATCTGGTAAAGTTTTGATATAGAATTGTATTTGATAGTTATATGAATATATTCTTTGGGAGACGAAATCACTGAGGAGGCAAGTGTATGGAAAAGAATGGAGCAAAGAGTCAAATACTGCACCAAGTGCAGGGTCTTGCATATATTAGATATTTAAATATTTTCTGACTCATATTAACAATAGCCCCTAGATGAATAACCATTTTCAGGTTTTTCAAGGAATAACAGATTGTATATTTAACATAATTAAGAAAGGGAGATAATTTATTTTCCCATAAATGATTACATCACTTACTATGTCAAATGTGAAATACAAAGGAATTACTTTCGCTGAATTGCTAGTTTTATGTGTTAATCTATCATTAGTCAGTATGACTTAGGAGGAAATTGTACAGCAGAATCTTAGCAGCCCTTTCACTCACTATATACATCCACATTTGATACATGGCAGGTAATGATGATAAATGATAGCTGATTAAAATAAATTAATATATTCATTTGCACAAACTGGAACCACTAGTACATTAAGAAGCTGCATAGAAGACAGGAGCTAGAGGTTGTGGTACAGACCTAAATTTCCAGTGGATAGGAGGTAGAAATAGAAGGATTAGAAGTTCAAGATCACCCTCAGCTACAAAGCAAGTTCCTGTCCAGCTTTGGCTACATGAGATTCTATCTGGAAAATACACATATATACAAACAAAGAAGATATAACGGGGATGGTGCAAAGAAGGCTAAAAGATCTTACATAATACTGTTTGATACCAGGTGGTGAACCCCAAAAATACTACCCAGACCCAATGTAATGTATTTTTGTTTGTTTGTTTTTCAATATGGGGTTTCTCTGTATAGTCCTGGCTGTCTTTGAACTCACTTTGTAGACCAGGCTGGCTTCAAACTCACAGAGATTCGCTGCTTTTGCCTCCTGAGTGCTGGGATTAAGGTATGCACCACCACCACTCGGCTCAATATAATGTACTTTAAGCTTAAGGTTCAAAAAAAAAATCTTTTTCTAATTCCCAGAGAAAGATAAAATCCAATATCTATATTCTCCATGCCCATGATGTCAGTTGCCAAGGTTTGAGTTTTATAGCCATGACTCCAAATTCAGTTGTGTCAATTTATAGTTATGTGATCAAGTTCAAAGTTAGCTAATGTTTCTCAGATTTTATTTCATCACCAGAAAAATGCATTACAGTATTTATGCATTTTTCAGTAGGACATGAATGAGATACTGGGTGGAACATGTCTGTTGTATCAACTGACACCATCTAAGCACAGGAAAACCACAGCTGCTTTTAACTTTACTTTCTTTATTTATCCTTAGAAATTCCTAGCAAGAAGTACACTTGGTCATTAATGTGTCTGCCAAACATGAAGTAAAGTCTTTTGGGATTCACAATTAAGCAATGTGTGTCTTGTGGTAGTCAATGAAGAATGTGGCCTATTATCCACTGGGTAGACTGAAATTATCATGCTCCATTTATATATTTTCATTCATAAAAGACATTTACTATTAGACAGGTTATAACTGAAAATGTATTCTCTAAAAAAAATCAAGACCTTATAGAGAAAGTGAAGTCATTTGGGGGTATCTCTAACCATCAATTACTATGTCTAGAACACATCAACAGAATTGTTTCAGACTTAAGTGTGAACTTTTATAGTGAGACCAGTATTTACTGATAGACATAAGCTGAACTGCCATCAGAGGGTTTTCCTTTGTAAAGGAATAGCATGGATAGTCAAGCTTAGAAATAATAGGAAGCACTGAGCTACATCCCCAGGCACATATACAACTATTAAAAGGCTTGTGTCTCATAAAGGCACTTGAGTGCTCCTAAGTGATATAAGTAAATAAAGCAGAAACTCTGCTGAAACGTATGTTTGGTTGGTTGTTGTGGTCCCTTGTAGCATTTTAGTTGACTGGCATCTTTTGTTTTATAATTCTTCACATGAAGTGCTTTGGGATGCTGACCAGGGTGTTGTATTATGAAGAGGATTTATTTGTGTTGCAAGTTACTTGTCTATCAAATCACATCAAGCGACTCTCATTTCTTCAGCTAATCTGCACTATATTAAAAAAAGTGCATTGACAGCTTTAGTGAGAGCACTACAAGTGGGTTATTTCCCCAAAGAGTTAGGCAGAGTTTCATTTATATAATTTGAATTGTATACACTTCATAACTATAAAGCTGGTAAATATAGATCTAATACTACCAAAATACTACAGGAATGCATAGAAAAAATAAGGAGCAGCAGTGCTAAATATCATGTGTGAGAGAGGAGAAGGTCATGAAACCTTTACTGATATTCATATCACCTTTTATTAATGTCTACCATATGTGAATATAATTGAAAGCTTGGTCCCTTGAAAATAGTAGAATTTGATCCAATTAATATATGTATATCAAAAATAGTCATTATTAGAAGGAATTATCCACCAAATTTATATAATGTTTACTTGTATTTTACCACAGTAATGGGAATGAATTCAGTCATATTCAAGGATAGATTTTGTTAGGTTGGCAGAACTGCCAGTCCAAGTGAGATTCACAGACAAGACTGACAAAATTCTGTCTGGAATTACAGGAATAAAGCAGATACATTTGAGATTCTCTATTTATTAAATGAATACTTTTCTAATCTTCTAATACACAATAAGTTCTTCAAGGGTAGAGACTCTAATATTCATTGTTTTACTCCCTGCAGTAAATCCAGTGCCTGGACAAAATAATCAATACATGGATTCCTTGTATATGTAGAAAATGGGAAATGTTTGCACGTTAGCTGTCATGAGAGATGAGAGCCATGGTTAATCTGTGAATGGGAGCTTTAAAAAAGAGAGTGCTGAAAACTGACTCTACATCAGAAAAATAATGATGTGCTGATAGAGAATATTTCCCCAAAGATAGTGATATGTGGAAATCATGCATTGAGAAACATCTACTAGTCTTTAATATAGAACAGAACACAATAACAGTGTCTGCCCCCAAAGACACTGTAAACTCGGAGGAATCACAATAAGAAGTTGAACAAGAATTTCAAAATATTCTTGTCAAAACACCTATTTGAGGCCACAAATGACTATTGAAACTACTGTGAAGCTTTGCTAATCTATTAGGGAATTAAAGACATAAAGAAAAAATAAGAGAGTGAAGTTTTGATATTTTTAAATTTAATAAAAAGTAATCAATTACAGAATTGATTGACAGTCATCGACCTCCTTTGAATATTCAATTTTCATGTGGTTTTATTTTACCTTGTTTTATTACAAAAGGTGACTGAAATAAACAATTGTGTCATGAGCATAGATTAATATGAGAAATTAATGAAATGAACAGTAATATAAATACAGGGACTTGAGAATGACTCACGGTGAATTTTCTTTTACATGATCAAAAATCATTAAACTGGCGTTTTGTTGGTTTTATTTTTTGGGGGAGGAGGACAGGATTTCTCTGTGTAGCCCTAGCAGTTCTGGAACTAGCTCAATAGACCAGGCTGACTTCAAACTAATAGGGAGTCCTGCCTATGCCTCCCAAGTGCTCGATTAAAGATGTGCACCACCACTGCCTGGCTTTTAAGCTGGCTTTTTTTTTTTTTTTTGGTTTTTCGAGACAGGGTTTCTCTATGTAGCTTTGCGCCTTTCCTGGAGCTGGCTCTTACTCATATGACATTAACCACATCTACAAGTAAGAGGTAGCATTCATATGTGCACAAAAATGAAAACAGAAACACAGAGGCATCACACATTAAAACGATGAACACTGACTGCAAGCAAGATAAAGAAAAATGTGAATTTTTCTTAATGAATATGCAAATCTAGTAAACAATGTAATATGAATATAATCTAGAACCTACAATTTTCTTTCTAAATTAATTTCTATTGATTTCTATTGGAACGGAAAAGCTTTTTATCAGTCCCCTTTTCACCTGGTTAAGCTCTCTTGAACAGAGCTTATAAGCTCTTTAGAGGCTTTAAAACAATTAAAGCAAAATGAGGTTATAGTAGTATTTCTAACTCTCTTTGTACCTTCAGATATTTGTGCAAAAGTAATAATAAAAAAGTGTTATTCTGTCAGTAATATCATAATCCGTTCTGTTCATTAAAGATTTATGTATGAGGCTATCGAAACATCTTTTTTTTTTTAATAGATTATAGCTTGAGAAGGTTTTTAATTGAAAAATATGGGTAATTTTGAAGTCAGGAAAACAAAAGTACTGATTACTAAGAGAACTAATTATTGCCTTCTTTCCTCAGAAGACATGCTAGTTTAATAGATATACACAGTATGGGTTTGAATCCCCAGTGCAAGACAAGTGGGAATTTCCACAGCTCTGAGGTTTGAGAACAGCTGAGCTGCAAACGCACTCAGAAGCATCTAAAAGCTCCAGCTGGGGGTTCTGACTGTCAGAGCTTTCAAAGATCTGTGCTTTTCTTCCAGTAAAGGTACAGCACATAATTACAATGGATGTAGCAAATTCAATTCCGTAGGAGGTAAGTTGGAGGACAAGTCAGTGGGAAGCTAGGCAGCCAATCCACCCCTTTAAAGAAGATTATTGATCATAGAAGGTATAGGAAGTAGTATGTCTTTCTTGCTAGGAGGTCTGCCTCCACACACAGGGAAGATCTCTGGATTGATATTGTTTGTTTCTGCTTAATTCCCTCCTATGTTTTTTTTTTTTCTCCCAGTTGATTACAAGCGATTATAAGTAAACCCAAGGTTATGACAGTTTAAAAAAAAAAACAAAAGGTTAAAGAAAGCTAACCAACCCAGGGACTGACTCAGATAAGCTTTATTCTTTCCTTAAAAAAAAAAACCTAAGCAGAAATATTTCATTGTTTCTTATTGGTAGTAATACTTTAATCAATATAAAAGGAGTAATCACATGTATGGTACATATCACACCCTAGCTGATAAGACTTGATTGTTGTCTAGAGAGTTATGTATTAATGGAAATTCTACAGTGTAGTAGACCAAGAATACTGAAATAAAAGCAACACCCACTGTTTAATAGAGCAAGACAAGAAGATATTCCATGCATGCGCGCGCGCACACACACACACACACACAAACACAAAAACACAAACAGTTTAAATCTGTCAATGTTAGAAAGTGGCTTATGGATTGAGACTAATCCAAGAATGGAAGAATTCCACTGGACTTTACATCTAGCCAAACAGATTCAACAACAATTTGATAGATACATATCATAAATAACATCAATATAGTTTATATACTTATAGGATTTACAATATAAGAGAACACGTTCAACAAATAATCTCAAAAATAAATAATAAAATTATTAATTTTCTAGAAAGGAATTTTTAAAGGAGGCTCTGAGAGTTTAATAGATAGACCTACTTTTGCCAGCTAGGCAAATGGCAAAATTACTGGGGAAGTCAAGTTTAAGCGAAGACTTAAAGAATGAGTTTTAGGAAGGCAGATAAAGGAATGGGAATCAGAGGTGATAGCACATGCAATGATTCTGAGAAGAAAAGAATGAATTTAAACACATAAAAAAATGAAATTCAGTATGGCTGAGGTACAATGAGCAAGAGCTCAGTCCACACACAAGGCTAATACCTAAAACTAAGAAAAGTTGGCAGATGCCAGGCCAAAATGTAACTGATAGGTTAAGATCAGTTAACGCTATGGTGGTGGCAAGGAATATGCCTCAGTGGGCAAAGTGCTTGCTGTACCAACACAAGGACCTAAGTTGAGTTCCCAACACCCATGGAAAGAGGCACAGAGGCACATAACTGTAAAGGCAGCACTGAGGGGAGCAAAGAATGGCCAATCCTGGTATCAAACTGGCCAGCCAGTCAAGCTGAAACGGTGAGCTCCAAGTTCCGAGAGACCCTGTCTCAAAAACGATGGCACAAAATGACAGGAAAAAGATAACCTAATGTTGAATCCGGCTTCCACACATGCAGACATTAACAAGAACACCCACTCACACATGGCCATACATGTGTATATACTGTATATACACAATGAAGGGAGGAAGGAAAAAAAGATGAAAGGAGTAAATACACTGTGTGACTAGTATTTTAGGAAGTAACTAATAAGATGCAAGACAAATACATTCTAGATAGAGGCACTAGGATGAGACTGATTATGAGAAGAGCTCAAGTTTACAGTAGGAGACACAGCTAAAAGTATATGGTAACAATTACAGGGAATAATCATGCTGCCTCAGATTATGGCAGTGGCAGTAGAGATGAAGTGCAGATCTGAAGTATATTTCAGTTGTGACTAGGAAGTAGTTCATGACCTTTTCTTGATCAATTTCAACACATAATTTAAGGCAGAAACCTGATTGCTATTGGTTGAACAGTGAATGAGTAGGAAGGCAGTAGAGAGCAAGTGGAGACTTCTGAAGAAACGGATGATAGGTAACAGAAAGAGGGCAGTAATTAGCAAGATCCTTGGCTCAGTGGTACATTTTAATTCAACCATCTATCCACCCATTTTAGGCAGCAAGTGACAAGATTTATTTTCTTGAAGCGAAGGTCATGGTAGACTGACAAATTGAAGAAGCAAGAGAAAAACACAAGTATAGTAAGCAAGAAATAATGCTGTCAGAATTAGATGGGATAGTAATGCCCACAGCAGAGATAGGGAAAACGTGGATGTACTAGAGCATCTATCTCATCGTGCTCTTCCCCCTCCCTTCCTTTAGTAAATCACAGTACCATAAAGCACTGACTGTGAATTCCAAGTGAATTCAGTATCTAATATTTACTGTACAACCTTGGAACAGTTACCTGAGTCTAGTTGGCCTCAGTTCCTCACCAGTAGTACAGAGATAATAATAGTGTCAAACTTTACCTTACAAATCTTAAGAGAACACAAATATTTTGACTTGCTTGAACTTGTGCAGGCATTACACAGGTGCTGTGAGTTGATACTGGCACTGGTAAGTTGCCCACACCTCTCATGGTCACTACACAGCCATGTGCATATAGATAGCATTAATTGGACTCAGTGGTTATTGACAACAAAAAGGAGGACTTGAAGTTGGGAAGGAGATGAGGGTTAGCACTAGAGGGGATTTGACAGAGGTAATAGTGGACAGAATGATTAAAATACATTGTATAAATGTATGAATTTTTCAAGCAATACATTAAAATTATTTAAAATATGTCCTATGTAAAAGGGTTAGCATAAAATACAATTTAGTAAGCTTTTGCAATCAGTAACACTGTGATGGTACTATTAGTAATAAAAATTAGCCATTTTCTTTTCTGATGTTTCACAAAGAATGGATAAATAAAAAAGTGAGGGGAGGGGGTGAGAAGAGAGCTCTATTCTGCAGTACTTATCTAGAATGTGGGAAATTCCAGGCTTAGTCCCCAGAGCAACAACAACAACAAATAGCATTAATCAAAGAACAATGCTGAGTAACTACAGTCTCAGTTACTTAAGAGACTGAGACAAGAGAATAGCTTGAAACCTTAACTTAGAAACCAGCCTGGGTGATATAACAACAAAGCAACTTTGGAGCTAGAAGAGCCACTGGAGGTCCTGAAGTGCTTTTGTTATGCCACTGTCAGGAAAGAGTTTGTGGTAGATGAAAAGCACAGATATACAGACAGAAGAAGAAAGGGTAGGAAATGAAAAACAGAATTAGAAAAGGGAGCTTGAATCCTATTTTCTGAAGTCAGGGAAACACTGAAGTGTTTTGATACTGAAATCATAAAAACAAATTTTTAATATGAGTATACTAAATACCATTGGCAATGGGTAAAGAAAACTGAGGAAAAGGGCTTTCCCAAATCAGGGATTCTTTCATTAGTGAGAATGATAGTACTTTCCAAAGTACCATTAGGCAGCTGATATAAGTTTAAGGGTTAAACAGAATGATAGTACATTCTCACAGAACTAATTTAATTTCATAATATTTTAGTGGAAATTTTACTTTTCTGTCCTTTTAAAATATCTGACACTTTTGTCTAAAAAAGTACTTGTAATTCAACATTCACTGCCTATTTTAAATAAAAGATTGTACATAAATTTAAAAGGCTAAGGTTATTGTTATTAATTATTAAGGCTATCATTATATAATGAATAATATATTCTTTAAGAAGAGTGTGCCTAAGCTTTATTTGGTAAATCCCAATTGATACTCTTAGGCAATTTACATAGTATAAACTGCTTAGTAATGTTCTAGATTCTCTCTGATCCCACCTCAGTAGAGACAGAGCAAAATACAGTGAGAGCAAACATGGTGACTACGAGAATTCATGTACATACAGCCTTAAATATTTATGGTAATGTGCATAAACAAGAAATCTCTTCCATTTTCTATTTTTGCCTTTAGTTCAGAAGGTATATTGCTTTTTTATGCTCCCCAATTTCATTTCCTCAGTGAGGTACCAAGGATATTCCTCTTGAAGGACTTCCTTGGCAAACTAATACATCTTCCTAGATAAACTGCACTAAGGAGAAAAAAAATGGTTTCTGAGAAATTGTGTAGTGTACCTACTGTAAAACTCATAACCATCATGATGCAGCTGAAATCTCAGATGGTGTAAAGCCCTGCTTCAATTATAAGATGGATTTGAGCTGCTTAGGTTTCAAGTGTGGACTTGAGGATACAAATTTTATTATTTACCACTCTTCTAAAATGACACTAGTTAATAAATAATACAGAGGCAATTCAGTTGACTAATAGATCTGATTTAAAAATAAGAGAAATATGTTACTCAGGTCCATTATGTGTTCTATTTTATCCCAAATTTGCTCGTCTAGTTTCATTTCAAGGATTTGACAAATCTTTCTACCTCAATGTAGGCAACAGCACGCCCTAAAGTAAAGAATTTTAAATATGGACAAGTGTACTGTATATGCTAGAAAGAACATACTCACTCCCATCTAACAGAGTTTCATATGAACAAGATTTTAAAACTGGTAGGAAATCAGATCAATTCTAACATATAACTATTTAGAAACATTATGGAATATTTTGAATGAAGCAGATGCTATTTGAAAAACAGTTCGATTGATAATCTAAAAATCCTTTGTTTACAAATGGAAAACAATCAGAAAACCAGAGTAAACCAGAAATTCATATAGCAAATAAATCTGTCCTGAATACCTGAGTTAAAAAAAAAAAGATAGCTTTTAGGGGTTGGGGATTTAGCTGAGTTGTAGAGTGCTTGCCAAGCAAGCATAAGGTTTTGGGTTCAGTTCCCAGCTCTGGAAAAAGATAGGTTTTATTCAAAGAAACTAATTTCAGTGTCCAGTTATCTGAATAGCAGGTTTGTAGTATTTTAAGATATATGATGATATTCTTTACACTTAGTCATTTAGTGTCATTTCAAATGATGGGGATAAGGAAAAATGATTAAACTACATGAGGTACCTTTGAAGTTATTTGTCTTGATGGAAATGACATATTGCAATTTCTCAATCAATTATTGACATTCTAGAAAATCTGAAAATACTTGTGATTTTTCTGGTAAAATGTATATAGTAAAAATAGTTGCTAGGTTTCTTTTTAATTTCCCAAGATGTTATTTTTTTATTTCAGCCTAAGTTTTCAGGCGGCTAAATTCTAACATTCAGATTTGAAGGGAAGGAAATCAGCCAATGTAATACAGCATACTATTTTGCATGCATTAATATCATTAAATATCAACACTGTTAAAGAGAATATCCCATAATGCTTTGATGTTTCTGTGAATTTAAAAAGTAACGCAGGTGAAGATTCTTTCTAAGTCAATATTACATTTAATTATATAGTTATAAAGTAAAGGAAATGAATTAATATATTTCTTCTGTTCACGAGAAGTGTATTCTTAGGCCTTTGCAATCAATACATACCACAACACCAAACTGTTCAGGCTCACAGAGATCATCATATTCATTCTTAAGCTGTGCTAGTTCTCGGAGTACATTCTGCTCAGGAAGATGTTTAACAAGATTCTAAAAAGAAAAGCAACAATGTTAGTGGTTCGTAAGTGATCAGTAAGATTTTTTTTAAGATTTTTAATAATTCAACTAAACATATAAAAAAAACCCAACCTTTTTAATGAAGAAAAAACAGTATAATATAGGTTCAAAGGGAAGTTGTGTCATTATATTAAAGACTCATACCTTCTGTTATAGCTATACATCACCAAATCAGATAATCTAGAATAATAAAAAACTAATCTACACATAGAAAAAGAATATTCTTAAAAATAAATGGAAAATCTAAATATACTGATAAATAAAAGACATTAAATTAGAAATCAAAAACTTCCAAATAAAGAAAAATTCAGGATCTTCTGGCTTCAAATAAAAAAAAAATGAATTGTATAAAACAATTAAATTACAAGTATTACCATTTTTTTCTCAAAATGTTTTTAAATAATGAAGATAGAGTATTTGCTTAGTCTGTGAAACCAGCCCTATTGATACTAATAAAAAAATAGCAGAAGAAAGTAGACCTACCAATAACACTAAATATTGATAATAAACACCTATTTACAATGTACTTTTGGTTTACTTACCTAATCACTCTGACGAGAATGATCAACACTATGGTGTATGGGAATGGTGAAAGTATCCATGATTTTCTTAATTTTAATAATGGCTTTCCAAATTTTTTGGCATTGTAATCTAATGTGAATTTACTTCAGATTACTCATAAATGGCACATTTTCAAGTCTTATCTGTCAAACTCTTCCTTTTATTAGAGAGTTTAATCCGTTCATACTGTTAGTTTCACCAGTTTTGTAGCTAAAACTCAGTTACTTATTTTCCATGTGACTTACATGCTAAATAAACAAAAAAAGAAAATGGGTATACACAGAAAAAAATAGTTTAAAAATAATAAAGTCTTTAAAGAAAGAATAAGGTAATATAAAAAAGAACAAGCCACTTGAAGATAGAAAATACTCAAGGTGTCTGGATCCTGTATGTTGTTTTGTTGACTTTGATTTTTTAAATGCTAATGTACAAAAAACAATAGCTGCTGAGAGACATTGGAATATGGAAACTGCTAAATTAAACCAATCTATATATTTTAAGAATGTCTTATCTTCAGAATGGAAGTCAGAAAATATGTTTCATTGGGGGAGAGGTTTTGATTTTGTTTCCACAGGAACCCAAAAGCTATGGATTTCTTCAAAATTAATAAAGACCAGATTTGACTGGGAGAGACCTGAAAATCTTGGCTACAAACATAAAGAAAGAAACAAAAGGAAAACTACAAGACAGGTGACATATATGCTGATCCCTTAATATGGGAACAGTTTTGAGACTGGATGAGACATGATAAATCTTATTGGCTATAGATTCCTTATGATAAGTCATAAGTCATATCATTACATGTAGTGGGCAGCCATCCCAGCTTTGGTCTGGAAGTTCCACCCCCATTGAGGCTTTGGTAACTGTCACGCCTACAAGGCAGGGCCAAGGGAGGGCCCCGAAGACCGGGAAGCAGGATGTGCAGTGCTCTCTTGCTGCTGGAAGCCGGAGGAGAGTTCTCCAGAGAACATCGCCGGACTACGCTGCGTCTTTCAAAGAACCCTCAATCTACCTATCCCTTCATTTGTAAGTTACGCCTTCAAATAAATCTCCTTTCAACTACGTGGAGTGGCCTTAATATTTACACCAATAATTACATGCCATTCTTTTGTATGCCATGGACAGATTTGATTATTGCCAGGGACATCATATAAGATGCTTGATGTGCTGCCAGCAGAGATTGGAGAAAAGAGGACCCGAGATAGTGGACCATCAACCCTCTGTGCATTCCCCTCCGGATCTTCTGCTTAGCATGCCTCTAGAGGGCCAAAGCAGAAATGCCTACGTGTCCCAAGGTCATGCTTTATGGTGTGCACGTCATGTCTTCCTCCATATAAATACTTCTTGTAATACTAGTCTTTTTCTCCTATCTGATCTTCATGTTCTATGTTCCTAGATCAATGGTAATTTCTGTGATACAGGAAGGTAGTGAAGTAAATTTCACATGAAATTATACAGAGATGGTCACCCAGCTGGGGTTAAGGCAATTATGCAGTCATGGGAAAAAAAACCTGCAGCACGGGGAAGCTTTTCAGGCTTGGATAAACTGTACCAAACATGTGGTCAACAATAGCACATGGTATGATGTGTATCAACACACTGGTCTCAAATAGGCCATAATGAATAATTCAGTTTCTGAGGATATTCCAAGGGCATTGTGTAAAACTTGAGAACCTAAGGGGTATTGGCTGAAGACTGTGGATGGAATAAAATATAGATGGGATGACAAACTAAAAGTGTGGGGACCTAGAATAGGAGGAAAATGGTGGCTTTTACCAAGAAAGGGAGATGGCAACTTTAATCCAGATATTTTGATTCCTCCTGGAGGAGTGTGGCGACAATGTGGCAATGGTTGGAGTGATTGCTGCAAGTTTTATTGGGTTCCTAGATTAAAAAGATCTGCCAAGAAAGGTGATATTCCTTTCATAGAAGCTCTGAAAATCGTATCAGGTCTTCCTTGGAATTGTTGGGATATAGAAGGACAAATGTTGCTGACTTGCAGGGGCAAATTTCTTGTCTGAGGTGACTGTGGCCCACCAGTCATGGGCCTTGGTGTTTGCAGAGGCCGAGGAGGAACTTGGATAACTGCAGGGGTCTTGATGTCTGAGCAGGCTGTCTGAGAAGGAAATGACTATCTAGTACATTGACCACTGCTCTTATTTTTACCTTTTTTGAGAAAATGCATGTTGATAGCCTCTGGCTCAAGTGCTCAGAAGATTGTATAATTATTAATAATATAAATAGATTATAGTTGCTTTGGTGTTAAGTCTGGGATAGTTCCTGTGTTTAGTAAAAAATGATGAAGAATATATTGGTGATTTTCTAAGAATAACCTTTGGATTCATGAGAACATTTTGTATTGGGTGATTTCCCCTTTTCTTTCCGTCCCTCATTGCTTATGATAATAAAAGATTGAGGTTACCAGGGCAAAAACAGAAGCTAGAGAAGCTATGGAAGCTAAAGAAGCTGTAGCAAAGAAGCTACTTAGCAACTGCAGAAGCCTGAAGTGACTTGTCAGCTTGCACGAACACTGTCTCTGAGTCGTTACTGCGCCTTCCAGGTATCCCATCCTTTAGACCCTCGAAACTGCTGAGGCTGGTCTCCGGCAGGTTATACCATCCAAAAAAACTTATAAAGTTAACAGTTGCCCTTTATGTACTCAAACGTTGTTCAAAAAATCATCTTTAGCTGACTTGAACACACCATATATTCTATACTTGTGATAATGCAGATATATATGTTAACTTTAAAAGTTTGTGTGTTTTCAGAAAAAAAGACCAGATACCAATTCAAAAAAGTAACCCAGGTGATCCACCCTCTCAGAATGCCTCTGTTGCAGTTTCCTCAAAATTCAGCCTCCAGAACAACTTCAAAGCTGTTAGCTAAGATGCTCCAGTCACACAGACTACTTCAGTCAGGACTTCAGATAAGCTCTATACTTTCCCATCACACAGAGACTAAAAAAAATAAAAAATAAAAAAATAAGACAGCTAGCTCTTGCAGGACTTGACCATTATCCCAATTTTCTCAGAATCTCCTAGAGATGCTGTCATCACCCAGACAACAGGAAGTAGTATAGAGAACACGACACTAACATTCCTAAGAGGAAGCCAAATTCCAATGACCTGCAGTTATAGTCAAACATGCCCTGCATGGTGTACATTCTAGGAAATGAACTCTTGTATGGTACAAGAGCAGTACACAGTCTTAAACACTCTGATGAGACATCTCTCCAGTCCCATATGTAGGCTCTTACTAGAATATCTTGAAGTTATGAATATTAGAATTATTAATTTTTAAAATGTTTCTATTGGTGTTTCTTTCCCCAGACAGGCTTTCACCATGTAGCTATGGCTATCCTGGAATTCACTCTGTAGACATGGCTGGCCTGGAATTTAAAGATATCTGCCTCCCTCTGCTTCCAAGTGCTGGGATTAAAGGCATGTGCTGCCGCCGCCGCCGCCGCCACCGCCACCACCACCACCACCACCACCAGGCTGTTGATTTTTTTGTTTTGTCTTGTTTTGTTTAAGTACACTGATAAGAAAAACAAAGGTCCACTTTGGTAACATGAATACTTTTCAATACAGTGCAACCAAATTAAATAGATTAAAAACATTATGAAAATTATGAGATAATTTAATTCAACATATTTAAAACTCTCCATTTGATTTCACATTTTAACTCTGAAAATAATGATTAACAAAATCAATCCTAAAATAGAATTTCAGAATGTGAAAACTGTTACTGTTTTATTTCACTTCTAGCTACAATCTATTAACTCATCTTCTGAAAGCAGGCTCCTCAGAACGATACATCTTCTCTTCCTCTGAAAAGCTATATGAAACATCTAAAGTATTCTGTGGGGTAAGGATATATTCTAACTTAGGGTATCATTTGATAAGTATAACATTCACATAACTAGTGTTGTTTTGGAGGTTCTACCTGTGACTAATGATCAAAACAAGACACCAGAATAGGTGACACATACAGACTTAAGTTATGACAGTGCATATTACTTCAATGAATCAACGACTAGGAGGATCCACATTGCAAATTGCCATCATAGGCAATATGTTAAAGTGCTTTTTACAAATGTAGGCGATGTTGTAGCCAAAGACTCAGTTTTTATGTTCATCAAATGCTAACCAGAAGAGGAAGAAGGGTCAGCAGAGCCAGTATGTGCTGGTCCTAAGAATCAGTCTGACATCTATTTGTATGCAGGACTAGAGAGCCTCCTGAGACCAAAGTCTCCCAAAGGAAGTAACAAAGAGACTGAGCTCAAAAAACATCTCACAAGGAAAAAAGTAAAAAGATTCAGAGTGCAGCACATTAGTCTCCTGAATGTATCCCCAGGCTGAGTCTATTTATTCCCAACATGCTCATATCTATGAGATGGGTAGAAAGGAGAGATATGTGAAGAGCATGACTTTGGCATATATTTAATGAAGTACATAAAAAACAAATGGTGCTGGGTAGAAGCTCAGTGGTAGAGCCTGTGTTAGTATGTTCCTGGGCTTTAATCAAACCTTTACCTATGTGTCACATCCCCAAGAAAAGGAGGAAAGGAAAAGCCATGCATCCATGATTTTCCATAAAACATGTATTCTCGGCTCTTAGAAAGCTTCTGTACACCAAGAGGTGAACTCTTCTTCTCTCTACACAGTTACTCCTAGAGTAGTTTTATACAGGAAAAGGGAAAATCACTCTCAGTTGCTACGTGGAAATGACAAAATTTATTTGCAGAATGTGCAAGCTGTTTGAGGAGGTGCCTAGAAATGCTCAATATAGAGAGGCTTTCGCAAAGAAGTTCTATGATAGTGGCCAAAGCAATAATCAATTAAATAGAGGTATTCTCAGATAGATCAGACAGTTATTGTAAAATTCATATTATCTAAGGACTCTTCCTTTGATTAAAATAAAATAGCTCTTGAATTTAGTGTTTCATTTACATTACATCTACTTCTGGTTTGCAAATAAATGGCAAATGTAGGTTAACAGTTCACATAACAACTGCATGTGCTGCATGGGAGAAAGCCAGTCATAGTTGTAGAAACTGGAAACAAATAACAAAAACCCTTTAAATGCCATATATTCTGACAAATTACTAGGTGATAGGCAAATGGCCTGCAAGTTTTAAGATATGATCCATTCTATATATCTCTCCCCTCCTGCTGCTTAATAGCATGCTTTTTCCTCCCTCAACAATTTCAAAATTTGCGTTTAAAAGATCAATTCTGAGTGAGTATGAAGATTTCATTCTAGAAAATGTCAGTGAGTTGAAGTTTACTAAGAAAACAACAAAGGAGTAAGTATGCCTCCAAATGAGGAGCTTCCCCCTCCTCATCTTTTATGTATCACAAATTCACTTTCTGATAACTGTCAGTGTTACTTGAAGAAATTTCTCCTAACAGACCACAGGGTTCTAACTACTTTTTACATTTATGCAATTACTGTATAATGCTTCCAAAACTTTATTTCTTTTAAATGTTAATTGCACATGTAAAGGTTACTTAAGTAAAGGTATTGAACCATATTGCCCTTTCCTTCTTGACAAAACATAACCTTTCTTTTTTTGTCTTATATCTCATTAAGTCATTTTAGTAGTAGAGAACTGAGTTAAGTTCACTCTGATTAAGTCCATCATTTACCACATAAATGTACCAGGGCCAATATTTCTTTTAAAAATGTATTATTGCAGTATTTTCTAGCCATCTACAGGTGCATAAATTAAATTAAATTCTATTGATAAGTATACACATGCATTACTGAAGACAAGATGTTTTTCTCAAACACTTGCCTAAGTTTCTGTCATTTTAACACAACTTTCTCCACTTGCTTGAACAGAAAATTAAATTTCTTAACTATTATCTTTTATCAGGTCATGTTTTTCAGCACTGTCTTATGGCATACAGCTTAAATAGTTATGTATGCAGGTGTGCATATGTGCGTAATAGTTTTATGTCAACTTGATACAAGCTAAAGTCATCTGAAAAGAAGGAGCCTCAATTAAGAAAATGCCTCCATCAGACCAGGTTGCAAGCAGGCCTGCAAGTCATTTTCTTAATTAGTGATTGATAGGGAGAGCCCAGCCCATTGTGGGTAGTGCCATTGCTGAGATGATGGTCCTAGGTTCTATAAGAAAGCAGGCTGAGAAAGACACGAGGATGAAGCCAGTAAGCAGCACCTCTCCATGGACTCTGCATCAACTCCTGACTCCAGGTTCCACCCCTATTGGAACTCCTTTCCAAACTTTCTTTGATGATGAACAGTGATATGGAAGTATAAGCCTATTATTTAATCCTTTCCTCTCCAACTTGCTTTTTGGTCATGGTGTTTCATAAAGCAATAGATACCCTAACTAAGCACATTTAAGGCTTTTACATCACATTTCTGTGTTCTTGTTATTTGTTCTTAGAGGTAAATGAAAACACAATTGTTTTCCTTTAAAGAGTACCAAAGCCTGGTACTGTCCTTACTTTTTGTTTTATACAAGTATTTGCCCCATAATACAGCTTGCCATCTATGTAACTGCCATATTAGCCATTAGATACTGTGCTACTTGAGGATTACAAGTTTCAAAGGGACATTTATGATCAGAAATACCCAATATCTGTGCAACTTTTATGGCTACAGAACAAATATATATTGAAAAAATATAAAGAACTTGTGGTGGTTTGAAAGAAATTGGCCCCCAAAAGGAGTGGCATTATTGGGACGTAAGGCCTTGTTGGAGTGTGTGGTCTTGTTGGAGGAAGTGTGTTGCTGTGGGGGTGGGCTTTGTGGTCTTTTTCTCAAGCTTCCCTGAGTATGACAGGAGTCGACTTCCTGTTGTCTGAAGGTGTAGGACACTGGGCTATTGCTCCAGGACCATGTCTGTCTGCATGATGCCATGCTTCCCTTCATGATCATAATGAACTCAATCTCTGAAACTCTAAGTGAGCAACCCTCAATTAAATGTTTTCTTTGTAAGTGTTGCCTTGATCATGGTATCTCTTCACAGCAATGAAAACCCTAACTAAGACAGAATTCCACACACTTGAACACCATCCTACCCTTTTTTCAGCTTCTCCTAATGGGGTCATTCTTTCATTTAGACTGGTTACATACACAGCTTCTAAGTTTTCAAAACAACAGTTATCCTTACAACCGCAGTTGAAGTTAGCATGACTGAAGCCCTGGTGTCAATCCCCAGAACTGAATAAATAGTAAACAAACAGAAACAATCAACAAACCTAGATATGGAGAGACTACTAGTTTATAGCCATGTGAATTCTCAGATGATATAAATAGGATATACTGGCACACCATTTCAGGAAATAATCCGCCATACTCAGAAATTCTGAAGATACATAAAGGTCACAAACCATCTACTCTGAAACCATAGAGACAGTACTAATAATCAATAGTGTGTGAAAAAATCATACAAAGGTCTAATAACAGGCGAAAAGGTCCTACCCACAAAGTTTGAGTAAATAAGTTTGAGTAGGAATTAAGTACTTACAATATGTGTGAGATAATACATATTGAAACCATCAGATCTTTAGAAGATTTTCAAGATTTAAACAAACATTTAAGGCAACAGTATCATACTATCAGTTTTTATGATAATAAAAATAAAAAGAATAATACAATTAGCAATAACAACTAAAATGTCCATCAACACAATAAATGGCTATTTAAATACAAGTATATGTATGTCATAGAAAATTATACCACATGGAAAAACAGTTTATATATATATATATATATATATATATATATATATATATGTTGTACATAACTTTTTACAGAACATCTGAAAAGGAAGGAAAATCCTAATCATATTCTATAGTTGCACATCCATATGTGTGGCAAAATCATAAAGAATAGAATGGGGATGATGAGAATCAGTTTCAGGGTCATGTCTTCTAGGGAAGAATAATTAATGAGCTTCATAAGCACTGGTACTGTGGGCACTGTTATAGGTAATGCTCTGAATCATATACATATATTATAACATTAAAGAAGTATCCTGGATGAACATTGTGAAGTTCAATAGAAATGATTTATCTTTAAACTTTTCTGACACTTTTGTCATCATTTATATGGTTGCCTTAAAACTTCATGGTAGGATTTAGCTAACTATTAATAAGATCCAATTTAGTATAGATTACTTTAGATGAGCCAGTTAGCAACATTTTTCTACTGACCACCACTGTTTAGATAATACCTATCACATTTACAAGGGATATACTCACTTTTCAGTTTGTTTTTCCTCTAACCAACAACCATGAATGTATAAACAAAACTACTTCAAGTTTAATCTTGTCATGGCAGTTGTTTCAGAAAATAACTGTCAACATTTTGTATACTCTTATAAAATATTTCACACAAATTCACATGGAGAAATCAATGACTTTTAAAAGAATAAGAGGCAATCACATGATTTTGAACAGGTCATATTCTTGGCCATTTAGTTACATTTTGAATAAAGGGGAGCTAGTCAAACATAAATTGAGAAACTGTTGCAAAAAAGTCCAATTCTGTATTGTTTGAAATTTTTCCACCTCAAAGCAATATTCAAATTCTCTATGAAAATGCATAAAAAGTGTATTTGGCTAGAAGCACTGATTTTCTAACAGATAGAAAAACAATAACAGTCTTTTCTGCAATTTTCAAAATAGGATTGTCTTTTCAACGAGCAATACGTGCTCATATTTATAAATATTTATATAGCTAACTCTTCCAACACTCTACCAATAAATGCAAAACAATAATGATAGATGGCTGGTACAGATGACTTGAAATATATGTCAATGCCAAGTTCCACCTAAAAAGACTGTTATATATACAAAAGAGTATACAAATATGTTTGTTAACTCATGACTGGTTTTATATTGCTTAAGTAGTTTCCTTGTCATTCCCATGAAAGCTTGTCCTACACACCACAACTGACACAGCACCACTTGTAAGAAAGCCTTAGCCACTAAAGTAAAGGTTAACAACTGAACTATCATTATACCTGCTGAGAGGGTGAAAAATTAATGGAGTGATACTGTGTATATATCAACCACTGGAAGGCAGGTCTCATACTCAGCAGTTGGCCAACATACAATGGACTCCACAGTTTTTGTTTGCTTTCATTTGATTATTGTTTGGTGGGTTTTGTTGTTGTTTGTTTGTTTTCCTTTTTGGGTGGTGTTTTATTTTTGTTTTCTTGGTTTTGGGGGCTTTAGCTGTTGTATTGTGTAGCATGAATCTTAAAATGTTCTTATTAATAAGATCAAACCTGAGGCAGGTATTGGGGTGAATGCTGGAAGATCAGAGAAGCAGAACAAGCCACAGCCACCTCACCTTGCCGATTCCTCAACTGGGTTTGTTTCCTCCGACTGGAAGCCTCTGTGTCCTTATCCAAATGGATCTCAGCTGAACTGCTTCTTGAAAGCCTGAAAGCTTAACCTGCTTAGTTCCTGGTTTTGATGCCTTATATACCTTTCTGCTTTCTGACATCACTCCCTGGGATTAAAGGCTCACTTTCTGGGATAAAAGTTGTGAGTCACCATGCTTGGCTGTATCCTTGAACACACAGAGATCCAGGTAGATCTCTGCCTCTGGAATGCTAGGATTAAAGGCATGAGTGCCACCATTTTCAAGCCTCTGTATCTAGTGGCTGTTCTGTTCTCTGACACCAGATAAGTTTATTAGGGTGCACAATATTTTGGGGAACACAATACCACCACAGTATTGGGTTTTGTTTGTTTCTGAGAAAGAACTTAAAGTTGGCTTGGTGGGGGGGAGAGGATCTGGAAGGACTTGGGGGAGGGAAAGAATATTACCAAATATATTTCCATTTAAAAATTGTTTAAAAAAAAACTCAGGCAGGAGGCAAGCCTAATTAATTAATTAATTAATATGGGAGGGCCCAGCCGATTGTGGATGGTGCCATCCTTGGGCTGGTGGTCCTGGATTCTGTAAGAAAGCAGGCTGAGCAAACCATGGTGAGCAAGCTATTAAGCAGTACCCTTCCATGGCCTCTGCATCAGCTACTCCATGTTTCTGCCATCTTCAGTGAAGAACAGTGATATGGGACTCTAAGCAAAACAAACCCTTTCCTTCTCAACTTCCTTTTGGTGAGGGTATTTCATCACAGCAACAGAAACTAAGACAGCACTCAAGGAAGAAAAATGAACATCTTATTTGCTTTTCCTTTGAAGCAAGTTATTTTCAATTCTATTCAGCTATATGCATTGTAGAAAACTTATAAAATGAAGACCAAAATATTTACTCTTATCTTTCTGATTAAGCAAAATGATTATATTTCCTTAGATTAATCTGTCACTATGAATCATTCATATAGGGTAAAATAAATAATGGTCATGTTAATAGTAGAATAATACTTTCAATTTTTTAAAAGACTACTTATTAATGCAGAGGTAGAATTCAATGTTTCTTTTATAGCATTTAGTACTACTAGGTATTTACTCCTTGTTAACTAGCTATATATATATATTACAGAGTACAATAATAAGTATCGATGAATTCACTTATCATGTGTTGAAGAAGATGTTTTAAAACATAATTAAAGGTGTACTGTGATTTCTAATGAGAGACATTGTACAACGTGTTTAGATGGGAAGATTTAGTAGATACATCTTATTTCTTCCCAACAGTAAAATCAAGTCAGTCACTCACCTACATACTAGAGTAGGGGGAAAGATAGGTAAACAATGGAGTTTAAAAAATGTCAATTAAGTATCATATGAACTAAGTTCTGATTCCAGATTGATTGTGTGATATTATCTATCTTACCTGCCATATTTTAAAGCCAAATCGCATAAATTGAACATATTAACATTATTAAGCTCTGGATATAAAGCATACAAATGGCCTACTCTGTGACAAAGGAGAAAAAGCCAACTCATAGCACTATCATTAGATGTATTCAGAATTGAATATTTGCTTTCTTTAATTTAAACAATGCCTGACTGGGCCTATTTGCAACTGAGTGAGAACCCATTTTATCAGAAACAGAAGTAGATTTCTTGAAGTTACAGTTTTGATTTTGATCAATACTAATCAAATGTACAAATCAGAAACCATCAGTTTTGCAATAAACTAAGATAAAAGGAAGTAATTGGAAACATGAAATTCTGAAATTTTACTACTATTTCTATCAAACACAAAAGGAAATCTTAAAACAATGACCTGCAGCTGGGGACAATTTTTGATCCCCTATATTCATTGAACAAAAACAAAAAAAGTCCCAATTGTCACTGAGTACTGCTACTGGCATCTAGAACATAGAATCCCCAATCCACTCTTCAAAATGTCACAGTTCAAGGTAAGGAATATGCCTTATGTGTGGTCACTAACAAAACACTTTCAAATGGAATAATTTTGTTATGGAGCTATAAAATTGTATTTATAAAAAAAGAATCAATATGTCAACCAAAGAGTTAACTCTCTCTTGGATTTTCCTTCTTGACTGCTCATCTATAATATTTAAGAAGAATCATTAACATATGGTGTAGCTGAAGTTTTCCCATGTCCTACCTGGCCCATGGTCAGGACAAATCTCTCTCACCTGCCAGTCCTGCAGCCACTTGGACCCAAGTAAACACACAGGGGCGTATATTAATTAGAACTGTTCTGCCCTTAGCTCAGTCCTACCAGTGACTAGCTCTTACATTTAAATTAACCCATAATTCTTATTTCTTTTTAGCCATGTGGCTTGGTACCTTTTCTTAGTCCTGCCTTCACATCTTGCTTCCTCTGTGTCTGGTAGACGATTCCTCACTCAGCCTTCCTGTTCCCAGAATTCTCCTCTCTGCTTATCCCACCTATACTATACTTCCTGCCTGGCTACTGGCCAATCAGTGTTTTATTTATTAACCAATCAGAGCAATACTAGTGCTGTGGATGTCTTTCTGTATGCTGTGAATATGTGTTGCTCTGATTGGTTGATAAATTAAGCCATTTTGACTATGGCAAGGTAGCTTAGGGGCAGGCAGGAAATCCAAACAGATAGACAGGTAGAGAAAGGAGAGGCAAGACAGACTCTGTGAGCTGCTGCCAGGAGAAGCAAGATGTAAAGATATTGGTAAGCCCCAGGCCATGTCACAAAGTATAGATTTATAGAAATGCGGTAAATTAAGAAATAAGAGCTAGCTAGCAAGAGGCCTGCTATAGACCATACAGTTTGTAAGTAATATAAGCTTCTGTGTGTTTAATTGAGTTCGAGTGGCTGCGGACCAGGTGGAATACAGGAAAACCTCAGCTACAATATGGTTATGTCAAATATATATTATACAATGCTAAAGTATGATGTAGTATGTTTATAATATTTTGGAATAAAGTCTAATTTAAGAAATAAATATATTTAATAGATGTGATGGCTAGGTAAATTCTACTTTGCACTGATGATAGAGAATTACAGAAACTTAGAAAAAGCATTATGATTTATTAAATACATGGCTAACCAATCATCTTTATATTTCAACCCATTTTACATACTTTAAAAATGAGTAAGAAGTTAGTGGGAAAAGTGGCACTGTTTTTTATCACTTTTGATTTTTCCCATGGAGAACGTTTCTGTGTTATCTGCTCCCTTCATTTCTTAAGTTAAAGGATTACTATTTTTTGGTTAGAAGTAGTCCCGTACCCTCAGGTTGATGTAGAGCTCATAGTGTAATTTTGCTTTTCATTTCTTAGTTGTAGGATCCTGGAAGTTTATGTGAAAAGAGACAGATTCTTTCAAAGCTGTACAACTGAAAGGGAACTTCTTGCCTGATCTGTTCATCCCCTCAGTCCAATAGGATCCATAGACAAATAGTATGAAATAATTGAAAATTTTATGAAGGTTTTCTATAGCTAGAAGTGTGCAAGACAGGAAATACAATGAGTTATGAGGCCATAGTTTACACAACTACAAACAAAATGCTGTTCTTATTCAAATAATAAGTAGGTTCAATTTTTCCCATTTAAAAATATTATTTTCTAATTGATATAAGAAAATACTAATTACTTATAGCTACCTCTTCTTTCCTTGCAAATAAGAACACAACCAGTGATAGAAACAAATGAAACACTGGTTATTCTAAAAAAAAAAATCAACATAGAAAAAAATGACAATGAGCAGATACAGTATTTATTTGGATTAGACTCAATTTCACAATAGACTAAGATTAGTACCCAATGCTCAAAAACAAAACTGCTTTCAACACATACAGGAGAATACATTTTTAAAATTCCATTTGATAAAAAGTTAGAAGCAAAAGATGAAAAAACAATAGCAGCTCATGGATAAAAAATATTTGCAGACTACAAAAACATCACAAAATACTTATTCTCCTATGATGAGAAATAAGAAAGAAATGTTGCCAAAAAGAAAGATATGTTGTCAAGACTGTTCTTGTCATTGATAATATTTCAATTTCCCTACAGAATTATGAAAATAAACTTGGAGTTGTTAGTAAGGCAAAAAAAATGTTCTAAAATTCTACAACAGTAATGCTTCATAGCCTTAATTGATACACCTGCAGTCTTCTAAAGCCATCAACTCTTGTAAAGTGCAGAAACACATGCAGACTCACAAGCCTGCATACAATACAGATGGTCAATAGCCATGTAAATAGATCAATGATTACAAAGATGGATTGAAGAGACAAAAACAAGCTCAACTATTACACATGCATGAATTTCCTGACTATGAGGATAATTATACACTAGAACTGGTTAATTGAGGGAAGCTGAAGAATCTTTTTCCTTGCAGAATCAATAGATACCCATTTATCTTTGATGACTTAGGTGTAACACTGCCTGGAATCCAGGGGATGGATTGAATGACCTTTGCTTCTATCTAATCATTTTGTCAGTATTCAAGAAAGAGTTATATAGATCATATAATCTGTTTTGAGATGTAAAAATCACATTTGAGAAAACATAATCATGTTGGGAAACTGTAGGGTTTATGTCTTGCATGTACTGCAGTATTAGATATTCAACTGTGTTTCAGAACCATAATGCAGTCAGAAATACAGGGAAGTTATAAGTAGTGGGCAATCAGAAATATTCTTGTGTATGAATTTCTAGTTATAAAGGAAGTAGTAGAGAGCTGCATTTTATCTGAGGTATTATTGGCACTTATTTTAGCCTTCTACTACATAAAGAATGGGTTAAGGAAAAGTCAGAGAAAGAAGTGATGAGACAGCAGCAAATGAAACCCCCCAAAATTTCATCCTCTGCAGGAATGCACTTGTTTCTTAAATGAAGGGTGGCAGAAGGCAGAACGCTATAAATAAACACAGCATCTGTTTAAAAAGTACAGTAGTCTGGTGTAGAGATTAGCATATTTCAAGGGAGACCTACAAAATAAGGATGACTGGATGTAACTGCAATTGGAAATACTAAAAGCTCCATGTAGTTCAGTGATTGTAGCCGAAACTAATGTACTGTTTGTGGGAGCCCAAAGAGGTATCCTAGTGAGATCTGAGCTTCTTTTACCAGCAGGGCTGCATAAGATGATTGGACCACGGACCTGGATACCAGGTGTTTGGAAGGGCCTACACTTGGCTTTATTAACAATGGGGAGGTCTTTTGCCTCGCCCCTTGGCATTGTTATAAAAAGCCTTTTGGAATAAAGTTCTGGGCTGTTGTTTATTGACCCAGGTCCTCCCAAAGCTATCCTGTGTTTCTATCTTTCTTCTTCTTGTCTAGGCCTATCATTCTATCTAAAAGTTCCTTATTCCTCTCTTTGCCTCATAAGAACCCTGTAAAAGCTGGAGGCTGGTCCCCCACAGCTGTTAAAAGTGAAAAGGAGAAATTTTGAAAGTTTTAATTATAATCACATCACAAAAGTTTAGAGATAAGGTTAGTCTTATTTAAGCTTCAAATATATATATATATATATATATATATGGCAAAAATTACATGGTACTCTATTAATATGAACTATTTTATGTTTCTATGCATCAGTTAAAAATAAATGCAAAAGGTATTTCTCCCCCGGATCTCAGTCACTTTATCACTCCTTACAACTCTATGGTATCTGTATTGTAATCTATCCTGGCTTGATGTGCATATTTCTTTTATTCTGATTTCACTATCACCACACATTGCCTCACCATATGTGGTCTATAGAAATGAATTCCTTGATCTTCTATTTGTCACCACCTTTCTTTCACTAGAAGGCTCAAGAATTTCAACAGTTCTCATACTTTAAGAATCAGTGTTTTGCAAATGACCCATTGATCTTGTTTTCTGCACTGGCCTCAATTCTATCCCTGAAGCATGCTTTAATGCAATATTACCTGTACTTCTTTTCTACTATGTTTTGGATTTTTATCCTACCTAGTTATTTCTTTTTTAAATCCCCAAGTGGTACAACCATTTTTTTTAAATTTTATAATTAATTAAATTTTACATATCAGCCACAGATTCCCCTGTCCTCCCTCCTCCCGCTACCACCTGCCCTCTCCCCAAAACCACCCCCCATTCCCACCTCCTCCAAGGCAAGGACTCCCCTGGGAATTCAGCTCAGGCTGGTAGATTCAGTTGAGGCAGGTCCAGTCCCCTCCTTCCTTCACCTAGGCTGAGCAAAGTGTCCCAGCATAGGCCCTAGGTTCCAAAAAGCCAGCTCATGCACTAAGGACAGGTCCTGTTCCTACTGTCTGAGGGCCTCCTAAAGAGTTCAAGCTAATCAACTGTCTCACTTATCCAGAGGGCCTGGTCCAGTTCCATGGGGGCTCCTCAGCTATTGGTTCACATGAACTGTGAACCA